>JADRCD010063588.1:0-14941 GCA_019843815.1 Montemys delectorum | reverse complement strand
TGTGTGTGTGTGTGTGTGTGTGTGTGTGTGTGTGTGTGTGTGTGTGGTAGATAGTGTTTAATAGAGAGACTCAGCTGGACAAAGTACAGAGGAAGTGACTGGACTACTCAGCCCTAAAGGAGACATTTGTGGCGTACTGGCACTAAGGTTTAGGGACTGTTGTAGGCAAGAAGGCAGAAAGTTTATGAGAGTCTGAAATAGCGTCTTCAGAAGGTGGCAGGGTCATTGTAGTCATTAATTCAGAGCAGTAGTAGTTGCCTGAACAAGATCTACACAATATTAAGCCAGTCATTATTCTGGTATGGACAGGGCAAGGGGCTCATGGAGCTTCACTCCTAACTGAAGAGCAGTCTTAATGATTGCTGGGTAGAGTCAGTTTTCATCAAGGCTGTGGTCCCTGTAGGTTGTCTGTGCTCTAGTGGATGGCTTACACCCATGTGCATAGGAACAACACTAACTGGGCTGAATGGGTTGTAAAAGAAACGAAGGCTGGGAGTTGAGGGGGAAATATGTGTGTTAGAAAATGTCTCCATTGTATATGTGTGAAATTCTTAAAAAACAAAAATAGAAGAATGAAATGGTAATTGTTTAAGGAGAAAGCTATATGCTTGAAACATTGTGTAGAAAGTACATGGTGTCAAAAAATTGCATGGAACTGTGTAAAAGCACCTTTAAATTTAAACAGAATATTCTTAAAATTATATAGCTTAAGTTAAGAGTTGTAACTTTCTTACACAAAGTTAATTATCCCAGTACTATTAATTTTTAATCTACTACTTAATGTTTTGAAATGACAATCTTTGTCATAATAATGCATATATATGTGTATATATATAAAAATAATTTTTTTTTTTAATTTTTCAAGACAGGGTTTCTCTGTGTAGCCCTGGCTGTCCTGGAACTCACTCTGTTCCAGGCTAGCCTCGAACTCAGAAATCCACCTGCCTCTGCCTCCCAAGTGCTGGGATTAAAGGCGTGCGCCACCATCACCCGGCATTAATTTATAATTTTAATGTAGAATTTTTCCTAATTCTCCCACTCTGTAGTATAATCTTAGTATTTTCAAGTTGGTAATGCATTTTTTATCATTCCCTTGTGTAGTTTCAGTGAAACAGTCTGTACAGTACCTGTCTCTTGGTAATCACTGTCACCTCGGGGGTTAGGAGGATAGTGCTCTTGCTTTTAGCTCATGTGCCTTTTATTTGGTTTAGTCGGTTTTATTCGGTTGTTGCTACTTATAGGTGCTTTTTTAGTAAATTTGGTAAGTTGAAGAAGATTTTAGTCTCTGTCTTAGTCAGGGTTTTTATTCCTGCACAAACATCATGACCAAGAAGCAAGTTGGGGAGGAAAGGGTTTATTTAGCTTACTTTCACATGTTGTTGATCACCAGAGGAAGTCAGGACTGGAACTCAAGCAGGTCAGGAAGCAGGAGCTGATGCGGAGGCCATGGAGGGATGTTCTTTACTGGCTTGCTTCCCCTGTCTTGCTCAGCCTGCTCTCTTATAGAACCCAAGACTTCCAGCCCAGAGATGGCACCACCCACAAGGGGTCCTACCCCCTTGATCACTAATTGAGAAAATGCCCCACAGCTGGATCTCATGGAGGCACTTCCCCAACTGAAGCTACCTTCTCTGTGATAACGCCAGCCTGTGTCAAGTTGACACACAAAACCAGCCAGTACATCTCTTTGAAGTAGTCTTTTTTTTTTTTAAAGATTTATTTATTGTTATAGCTAAGTACACTGTAGCTGTCCTCAGACACACCAGAAGAGGGCGTCAGATCTCATTACAGGTGGTTGTGAGCCACCATGTGGTTGCTGGGAATTGAACTCAGGACCCTCAGAAGAGCAGTCAGTGCTCTTGACCGCTGAGCCATCTCTCCAGCCCTGAGGTAGTCTTAAATATACTTCCATATGAAGTGCACACTTTATGTGTGATATCTGCATATTGGTTTATATAAAGTTTAATTACAATGTTAAGTTTGCAAAGTTGATAGTACCTATATGTTTTATAGATCTGCCTCCAGTTTCATCCTTTGAAAATGCTGTTGGGGCTGTGAACTGTCAGTTCTCTTTTGAGAGATGAATGGGTGCAGCAGAACCATTCAGGACAGCTTGTAGTCACTTTAATCCTCTCACTTACTGATTCCTATAAAGCCTTCATTGTGATCTGACACACTTTTCCTTCTATGTCAAGAGACTTTATGTACCCCTGAGCTTGTTAATCTATCTTTTGTAGGTGATTATATAGAAAAGGGAAAAATGAGTATTTGATTTTGTTCTAGGTATCATCATGTTGGTTGGCTGGTTACTAGGAAAAGACATTCTGGAAATGTTCACTATTAGTGTAAGGTAAGTTCTAATATTTGTAGATTCACGCTCATTTCATTATGGAGATCAGTTTTTATATGGAGCTCATAAGAGTATAATGTTTCTACTTAAATAGTTCAAAAGCAATATCCTGTTTCTGTGCATACACAGAGTGTACGTATAGTTATAACATTTGTCTCACAAAAGCCATATACTGAAGTAATATCACGGGGAAGTGGCAACCTGTTTATTCGTCAGTGGAGAAGAAGCAGACCAGACGACGGCACTGTTAACTCATTAGTGCATTTCATGTGGAAGAAGCCATGCTCCGTATACTCAAAATTTCATAGTATGAAATCGAAAACCACTCTGTATTAATTTAATAATCAGTCTCTAAAGAAAGAGAAAATCTCTAAACATGAAGTATCTCTTGTCATCCATGTACGAGGGAAAGGTTGTGGTGGAAAAGCATCAGAGAACAAAGGCTTTCTAGAAATGAGCGCTCCTGACTGCTGAAGTTAAAGATGAAGGGTGAGAAAACACAAAAACCAAAAGAAAAAACATCAGAAAGATAATGAAGTAAAAGTTACAAGAATAATTTCAGGAAATTGCATGCTCGGGATATTTGTGAATTGAAGAGAAAGGGGATAAGATGATGTGTGGGTGTGTAAGAAAGAATAGAACTCCCCTAGGCACTCAAGGAAAGGAAATTCTGAGTATCATCTCTCTGCAGTCAACCAGGATGGAAAACTTCAAATATTAAGACAAAACAAAATAAATCAAATCAGTGTTTATTACTAAAGGACAAATTGAGTAGATTGTAAGAAATATATAGGAAGAAAAGAGATGTGTGTTGTAGGGGTCATTGAATATGACCTATGGAATGAAAATGGGGAATGCATTTGAGTTACTGTTAGCATATGATAAGGCCAAGTTTAGTTCTCCATTATTCCCCCACTCCTTTTTAAAACTAATTCTGTTTGTAGGCATTCACAGTATTGTATTATTTTCTTTAGGATATGTCAACATTCCAAAAAAAAAAGTAATAGAATAAAAATTGTGGGTCCATTGAATCCACAGTTTACCATGGTATATTGATTTATGAATTTATGTATTATCATTAATTCATTCATGAAGGAATCTTTGGTGATCTAATTTTTCTCATTTCTTGAAATTTCTTTTACTATTTTAAGAATTAATTTAACAATTATTTCTGTATGCATCAAAAATTACTGATTAAAAAGGTAGATTTTGAATTGCTTGTAAGTGGAAGGTTGATGGAGTAGTCAACCGCCAGTATCTTACTGTTTGGTTTTGACCAATATATTCCACTACCATCTGAGAAAGTATAAAAGAAATCTTAGAGATGATCTTAGTAGGGTGTTTTGTTTTGTTTTTACACTTAATTTCTGAGGCATTCATTAAGCAAAGGTGAGAATTCTTGAGTTTTGCACCATAATGGGCAAAAGGAAAATTGACAGATAACTAAACAATTACCAGACAAAAGAGAACACAGAAACAGCAGATAGGAATTCTTTGGGCTCTAAAATGGGTGAAGTTAACCGTGTAATTGAAGCATCGGGCTGTAAACGCCTGAGCTGATGAGTGAGCAGTTGATTCTAAGGACAGAGTGGAAAAGGCCCTTTCTCTAGTTATCTATGCAGCTAGGACTTTGTCACATGATGTCTCCAACACGAATACCACTGTTCTTTTTTCTAAAACAATATACGATGGTGTTCTTTCGTTTTTAGTGATGCTTATTTTTGTTCACGTACACTGTTTCTGTGTAAGTGGAGAAATGTCTGAGAATAAAGGTGATTCAAAGAAATCTTATGCCGAAGTGGGAAAATTACCACTGTAATTGATGTTTCAAAATTCTAAGAACAGAAATAATTCACAGTAATGTAAAATATGACTGCCCTTTTCCACTAAGTTTTCTGAAGTCTTGCTTGCTGATAAAACAACTGCAGAAGTAGCTGATGGAGTATGGTGGTTCATGCCTGCTACCCAGCTGAGACAGGAGGATCATGAATTTGTAACTAGCCCAGGGTAATAAGATTCTAACACATAAAGTAAAATACAACCCCAGAACCCAAGCAAATAAACAAAACCCCAAGACTATCAAAGTGGAGCCCGGATTGTAAGACTCTGTTAGGATTGTTTTTGAAATATTTTTGTGCTTCATTAATTGCAGTTCCGCTGTACCAGAGCATGTTACCCATGTCAGGTATATAGACTGTCAAAACAAGGAATAGTTTTGAGTAACATTAAAACAATTCTAATGAAGTTGTTCGTAATCTATTCTTCTGTATGTTACTTGTCAAGTGATGTGAGAGTGAGAGATTATAAAGGCTTGTTAGATGTGGATTATAAATCATGATGTGCATTTTTCTTGTATATTAAGGGCTAATGGCAGCATGAGAATAAAGGATTTCATTTCCACATTGTTCAAATGAGACAGAAGGTAGTGCATGTATTTAACCCTTCAGGATGCTCAGTCTGCCACATCATTTTAAATGTTGCTTGTTTTTAGCCTTTATAATCAGTCTCTAAACAAATAATGAAAAAAGTAAAATTATGGTTACAGAAGCAGAGCAGAATATTAATGTTAGGAAGTAGGAATAGGAATTATTTTGTGACAGTTTTAGTAAACTTACATTTGAATACTGTGTGTTTATTGCTTACAGTTTGGCTGTAGCTGCAATTCCTGAAGGTCTGCCTATTGTGGTCACAGTGACTCTGGCCCTTGGTGTTATGAGAATGGTGAAGAAAAGGGCTATTGTAAAGAAACTGCCTATTGTTGAAACACTGGGTAAGTGTGGAGAGCAGAGAGCCACCGAGGCAGAGAGCAATGGAGACAGAGAGCCACTGAGGCAGACTGCCAGTGTACTTTACTGTTTCTCTGTTTTTCTGTTATTGACATCATAGTGATGTTGGGCCCAAGCAATCAAAATAGGAAATTAAAAATTCATTTCTCAGGAGCAGTCTTTATACATCAATGGAGTGTGTTAATGCTTAGATCATGTTTTGGTTTGCATACTATGAATGAAGTCTTGGAGCAAAATTACTAAAAATGCTTTTGACAGTTGATAATTACGGAGCTCAAAATTTCGTGTTTAGGTTAACTTTGTTCATATTAAGAACAATAAGTATGTCCTGGTTATATTGATATAACAATTTTATTCCTAGAATACCACAAAACTTCTTTTAAAAGCAATTTAGCTATCCAAAAATGCTTTAAATTCAATTTCTTGTTTGTAATACCTTGAAAAGCCCTGACTGAAGAAATTATGTAGGTGTACATGTCAGGATCTTCCAAACTTTCTAGAAAATGTATTCTGAAAGTTACTAGCCAAAGCTAATGTGAAGTAGCTTTGTAGCAACTAAGAAAAAGTAAACATCTACATTTTGTTTCTGACTTGAGAAACTTCACTTTATGAAGAAGCAAACATAATGTGAGAAATTATAATTACCAATGACTTGAAAGTTCAGCCAGCTGGGGCACTGTTTCTAGGAGTTTTGCTTACTTTCTAAGTCAGCCTGTTCTCCTCCGACTCTGGTGACGCCTCATGATCTCTCTTTAGGCTGCTGTAATGTGATTTGTTCAGATAAAACTGGAACCCTGACGAAGAACGAGATGACTGTTACTCACATCCTCACTTCAGACGGCCTGCATGCTGAGGTGCGGAGCTCTCATCCCTCTAAGATCCTCTTCCCTGTCCAGAAACTGGGTGTTTAAGATGGTAACATGTCCAGCGATTACCTTCAAAATCTCTTTTCTTTCCATGTGATTTTATTACTTATTTCACCTTGTATATAATTTAGAATCTTAAATCCCTTGGTAGCTCTTTAAACCAGCCCTTCATCCACTCACCACCATGTCCTACAGGTTTTGACCTACTACACCACCTCCCTCGATAGCTTTTTTATAGCCAGCTTCTCTGCTCCATGTAACATGTCTATCACCTTGCCTTCTGACGCATCCTTTTGACTAGTCTTTCTGTATTTACGTTGTTTCCTGTGGGAACATGGACAGGGAAATGGGAGGAAAGTGGAGATAGAGCCCATGAAGATGCCTGGGATTCAGACTCCAGAGACCAGCATCAGGGTGCAGATCTAACTCTGTTGTTTATTACACAAGCTTATATTTAGCTTTTTAGCCAGTTAGGGTATGTTTATGTATTCAATGGCCAGTTGGGGTGCACTAGGTGCTGTTTAGCAGAATCTCACTGACCTTTCCAGGAGCCTGTAGAGGAGGAGCTGAACTCCCATGGAGATTTCTGTGAAGATGGGGGAAGCAGCCACAGCCCTGTCCTTGGGTCCTTGGTGCTGTCTCAGCCGTGTACTGGGATCCACTTCAGATCCACTGTGTACAGTGTATCAGGACTCTTTAAGGAGTCGCAGGGGCCTGTGGTACCTCCCTCTCTCTGTCTCACTTCTTCCTCCACCAGGCTTATCTCCGTACCCCCACAGGTTCCCACTCTCTCTACTCCAAGAACCTTTCATAGAAATGCAGCGAGCATTTAACCCCTAAGTTAAGATAAATCAGTTGTTCTCTGTTGTACCGAGAATACTGAACTGTGGCTCTTAAGGCTCTGTGCAGCCTCTTCCTTCCTTCCTTCTCCAGCCTTAGCTATTTCCCCCACCCCGTTTATGGTACGTGAAACATACTAGCTTCATAGTCCTCTCTGTGTGACAGAATTATCCCTGGGTTGCTGGCCTACTGTGTAAATAGCTGAATGCCTCCCTACCTCTTCAGGAGAGCCTTACTGAAACCTGGCCCTATGATACATGTTCATGCATGGGTTGGTTGGTTTGTGCTCTGCAGTCTTTATCCCAGCTAAAGGTTTCTTCCCTCTTTCTTGTTAGATGATGAGTTGTTAGGATCAGGTGTTGTGTTGCCCTCCCAGGGCTACCCACGTCATAGTGAACCCCTGACAAAGGACTATTATAGAAGTGTACTATTGACAATCTCTGTGTTGTGCTTTTTTCTGAAGGCGCAGGAAGGCTAGTTCTAGGTTCTCCCAATCTTTGCAGACTCTCTGCTTAGAATATTCTTAATATTAGTTATGAAGGGCACTGAATTTAAAAATTTGTAGATAATTCATCAAAGAAAAAAAACATTAAAAAATTGACAGAAGTTTATACTGGGGTTTGATTAAGTCTGTTTTACAAAATCCTTAAAGTGAGATTATTTTATCTTGGTTATTAGGTTTGATCAAGATACCTGATGCTATTATTTGATCTTCTTTCAGAAAGGTAGTTGGAGCTACCTATACTTGTTTGTGTGGCAGACAGGATATAAGTTTCTCTGCAGAGTCCCATCATTTTATGTTAAACACTAATGACTTCTTATCTTTTTCCTTCTTCTAAACTTTATTATTTTAATTGTTATGGTTGTTTAGCTACATTCTAGCCACTTGGGATTTTTGGCTTGTTTCATGTATTTTTTTTTTTTTTTTTTTTTAAGGATGCCATGCATTGTGCTAGAACAGCCTGTCAGTTCCAGGCTGAGCCTTTCACTGTCCTTAAGACTGTCTGCCTGGAAACCGAGTCCCAGCTGTTACATGCACTTGGGTCTGTGTGAGAGGCTAGACATGGTAATAGTGGGCTTCAGGGTTTTCTTCAAGCTGTAGTATACTGTTATATGATGTTAAGCTCACTTATGTACAGAGATTTTTTCATGGTTTTCTTGACCTTTTATAATGTATTTTTTTGAACAGACAAAAGTACCATTTTAGGTTAATTAGTAATTTCTGGTCTTTTAATAAAAACGACCCATTTTAGATATGCTTTCTTGTTAAGCGTTTGTATTACCAACAGCATGACTGGAAAATGGCATGAATATAACTTAGGGTGCTTGTTTGACTGCTGCCAGGTCTCATTACTGTGCTGTTACTAATCCTATTTCATGTTCCTCAGGTCACTGGAGTTGGCTATAATCAGTTTGGTGAAGTGATTGTTGATGGTGATGTTGTTCATGGATTCTATAACCCAGCTGTTAGCAGAATTGTTGAGGTAAAATTATATTGTCCAAAAAGTTAACTTGCTATGTCATAATGACAAGCTAGAGTGATGGGTTCTTATAGTTCGTATGCTTTTCTTTTAGGCGGGCTGTGTGTGCAATGATGCTGTAATTAGGAACAATACTCTGATGGGAAAGCCAACTGAAGGAGCCTTAATTGCTCTTGCGATGAAGGTATATGTTTAGTATCTTTGGCATGTGGGATATTATTCTGCCAGCAGAACATAAGGCCTTTCAGATTCATTATTACTGTGTTGTAGGGTAGTCAGTAAGACTCATTTTTCCATTATTTTAAACTGGCATTGGGGATATCAGTTAAATATGCAGAAGAGAACAGTTTCAGTTAACTTCTCTTCACCACAGGTATGTTGCTGTTAATCTTGTAAATAAGTAAAAGATAAGATTCTGAAATACTCTTGTATTTTTACCTTAGTAAAAGGTAAGATTCTCTGGTAACTTCATGTACAAATCTTAATGCACTTATAGGGAATGAGCTTTTTCCCTTCCCATCTTTTCCTTTTACCCATTTCTGAAAGTCAATGTTATTAAATCTATATTTGGGAGAGAGGAAGTACTGTTCCTGTCATCTGTTCAGACTGAGCCCACACCCTAAATTTACATTTATTTCAGTGAGAAACTTGCTGTTTACATAACAGAAATCTCCAACTTTTAAAAATAGTTTGATAAAGCACTGAGATTTGAATGAAGCAGGATTCTTCTGTATGCGATACTGGATGTGAGAGCCAGTGTGCAGTTGCAGGTTACTGGAGCATTGAATTCAGAAGAAGATAAGCACCGGGTTTACTTAGCCACTCACTTGTTCCTTTTCATGTATATGATAGAGATTGAACCCAGGGCCTTCCCTATGCCAGACAGGCACTAACTCTGAGATAAACCACTGCCCACTAGTTTTAGACTATATATGTTTCTCTATAGAAAGCTACATTTCTCTATCATCTGGTCTTATAACTAAAAAGCATGTACAGCTTTTATAAGAATAATAAACATGTGGATCAGGGATCAGATATCTCCTGTGTTTGTGTTTAACAAGCTACTAGCTTCTTCCTAGAGGCATTAATCCTGTCATCCTTGGAGCACAGGAACGGCAGAGCAAGTGCCTGAAGCTGGAGCTGGACTGTAAAGGACAGAAAGGGCTCAGCGAGCATAGGGAGCAGTGAGACTGAGAGCAGGAGGGGAGCTAGGTGTGGACTGAGTGCTCAAGACTCATTGATCATTTGGCTGCTCCAGAAGGAGTGAACGGTTTTTGGGTAAAGAGGGAATTGTTAAATAAGCTGTGTTCGATGGGTATGTGAGTGTCCAGAGAACTCTGACCATATTTCTGAGGGAGACAGACGCTAATCACATGGACTTTTTAATAGTCCTAAAATACATTTGGCTGTTTGGAATAAGCAGCAAAGGGATACTCAAAGAATTGGAGTGAGAACAACTATATGGCGTTAGTAGTTATGATTTGTAGTGTGGTGGGTGTTATGTAACAATCTCCTAGGACCTAGGGAGAGACACAACAAACACCCGTGTACTCGTGCTCACACATACACAGAGACAGAGACAGGCACACATGCACGCCAATGCAATCTACTCATCCGAGACAGGGAACCCATGACAGACCAAACTACAGCTACTACCAAAGTCCAGCTTGGTGAACCAGTGAGCTTTATTGGAGTTACTTAGAGAAATATGGGAGAGAAATTACTTACAGGAGCAGAAGTGACCCTAAGACAGTGGCATCACCAAGCACACTAGCGTGCATGACATAGCACAAAAGCTGGGAAACCTGGAGCATCGTCACAGTCTGGAGGCAGTTTAACGGGCTGGAGAGGGACTGATCTAAACCTCTCCTGGGCAGCTCAGGTGCTTTCTGCTTCTTTTAGGCAACTGTCTGGTCTCAGTCATCTTTGTAGCTTGACTTGTCTAAGAGTGCCTCTGAGCAGTCGCTATTGCTTAGTCTGAAAGGAGGGCCTTAGTGAATCTGGTCAGCTTCAGGGACCTGCTGAAGCTATTTTGATTGGTTTACCTTCCCTGAAGGATGGCTTGTTTCAGTCTGATAGTGTCACATAACAGTGGACTAAATGCTTGGGATGAAGATGCTAGTAATAGACATCAAAGACTTTAGTTGTAAGAAGTGAAGGGCTAAGTAGGAGACTTTTCTTGATTAGGAAAGTTCATTTTCAGTATTGGTCAGGCACTTTTACTTATTTATTTGTATGTTGTTTTCTTCCAGAATTTGAGCTGGTAGAGAGATTAATATAGCTTTTACAAAAGCTTAAATATATAGTCTAGTGTTCTATCTGTGTAGCCAGGCTTTCATGTTCAAATAGAATGTACTCGTTGGAGGGAATACTGTCTTTATAGATAGTACCTTGTTGTTTTTTCACTAATACCAAGAAAAGGATCTGGTTATCTTAACATATTGTAAGTTGTGATTTATGTTCCTTGTTAAAGGGAAAAATAAACACATGTTGGTTAGACTTAATTTTATTTTGATATTGGTCTTACAGATGGGTCTTGACGGACTGCAACAAGACTACATCAGGAAAGCTGAATACCCTTTTAGTTCTGAACAAAAATGGATGGCTGTTAAGTGTGTACACCGGACACAGCAGGTATTCTTCAGAAATAATAGACATACTTCCAGCACTGGGGAGCCTGGAGCAGGGTTGCTGCAAAGTCACCCACCTACACAGTGCATCCCAGGCTAGCCTTGCTTATAGGGTTGAAGCTGTATCTCATACCTACCTCAAAATAATAAAAGACATCTTATACATCTAATGCTAATTTGGGTGACAGTTTTATTTTTTTAATCTACTGTTGTGTAAAAAACAAAACAAAACAAAACAAAACAAGAAAACCAAAACTAGGCATTTGATTTTACCAATGAAGATTTAGGAGCCAGATGCTGAGGTGAAAACCTGCTACCTCAGAGAGGGAGAGAAAGCACCCAGTTGACCTTTTTCTACTGATGTCCCAGAAGGAAAAAGTTCTTTCCTTTCTCATACTGTCTTAAATATCCTTCAACTCAAAGGCCCCCCACCCCCTTCATTTACTGGGTTCACTCCCTATGCTGGTTACTTGCTCTTCCTCTTGACCTAGGGTAGACTTTGTTTATCTCTTGGATGAAAGGTGTGTGCCACAGTTGAGCCACACCACAAAGGATTTCCAGTAAAAAACACAATCTTGGTGGTTACAGTGTGATCAAATATCCTATGACAATCTACCATTAGATTAATGAATTACTGTATCTACTAGAACCTGTTGCCTTAAAGCAGTGCTTCTTGAGTCACGACCCCTTGGGGGTCTCACACATCAGCTATCTGGTATAACAGATATTTATGTTGCAATTCATAACAGCAAAATTATAGTTATGAAGTATCCATGAAAATTATTTCATGGTTGGATTCACCACAACATGAGGGTCACAGCATTAGGAAGGTTGAACACTACTGGTTTGGAGCATGACGGTCACAGTGGCCTTGAGTCTTCATTATGACATTCCTTGTTGGACTTGTGTACTGAAGCGTTCAGTCCTGCTTGTGATCTAAGAGCTTCAGTGCATTCTAGCGTTGTCTTAGGTATGGAGAGCTCTGGCCTCAGGTTCTCTCGTACGATTTTCTCCTCACTGAGAGTGCATTACAGGTTGCTGTTGATTTTATGGTTTTGGACTGCTTTTCACTGAAGGAATGACTTATCCTTAGAAAGAATAAGACCACATTAACTGTGTGATTTTTCTCTGAATTTTCCAATCTGAAGACTTCCTGCAAGATGAAAGCAACAAATAGAAATAATAGATGAAACTTAAGCACACAAATGAGCCTCTGGATATGGAGGGAGGTCAGCGGACAGATTGGGCAGACTTGCTCGTTTAAAAACAACCGTAATGGCTCAATTAGTGCTTTTTCTTTTTTAAAGAGTCTTTTGAATATGACAGTTTAAATACTTTCTTAATCACTGGATTTAAAGTTAAAAACCCATAAGTACTTTTAAACTTGGTAAGACTGGCAAAAATGGGAGGGAAGATTGAGAGTCTGAGACATTAGCAGTAACCCTTCTCCAATTCCTCTGTGTCTCTTTAGTTAAGCCCATCAATGTTCCTTTACCCTGTAGAGTGGAGGAGTCTGACCAGAGGATGGCAGTGGAGTGCTGGCAGGCTCAGCTCTGGAAGCTGCCTGCTCTCCTGAGTGTGTGCGCCTGGCCCTGCCTTAGGATATTAGAGAGTTCAGGAACAGCTCCCCGGTCTTTTCAATAGCAAGGACAAACGCTTTCCTACTCTTTGACTTTCCTTGCTCCTTTGCAGCAGCTCCTCCAGCTGACCACTGTTACCAGTGCCCAGGGAGCTGCCGGTTCTTTAGTTGTGGGCCTAACTGGATAGTCAGAGTTATTGGAGGCTGGTGGAAGTGTTTAGAATAAAGGCACAGACTGAGCCAGCAGACATAGGTGCCAAGAAACAAATGCTGAAGGAGGTTCCTGAAGACCATGTCAGGTGCCACTAACGGTCTTAAGTAGATCACTAGCTGACAACTAAGGACGGTGCTAGGAGTAGAGTAGAAAGCGAGAAGTAGCCAGTAGGGACACAAGATCAGAAATGAAGGTTCAAGATTGAGGACAAATGCAGCAGTGGGAACAGCATAGGGAGGACAGCGAGTACGATTGTGTCAGGCATGCTGCTCATATCATTAATGTCAACACTCAGGTAGAGAAGCATTCCCACCTCTGTGTGTTCAAGCCCAGCTTGGTCTGTGTATATCAAATTCCAGAACAGCCAAGGGCTAAATAGAGACACCGATCTCTAAAAAACAAAACAAACAGCAAACACAACAAAACAAACAAAAAGAAGAAAGAAATAAAATCTTGTTAAATAATGCTAGAAATACTTGTAGAACAGAAAGATTTTAGGCTTTAGAGTGAAATGACCTCCCAAGCTCCTTGAAACTGAAATGGGGGACAGTGCAAGGGGATAGACACAAGGAAGGGTGCTCCCTGAGTGTTGAAAATGATGAAATGCTTGGAGAGAAGCATTTGTAAAGCCTCCAGAGGTGTTTGAAGTAGGGCACAGTACCATGTAAAGAGGTTACGGCCAGGAGGCAGTCGCAGGAGAAGGCTTGGGGCTAATTGTGGCTCTTTGGTGCTTTGTGCTGCAACAGGGGGGACTGGGGAGTCCGTGCTGCAAAGCCTCCCCAGGAGGAGAGCTTAGCAGTGTGGGAGTATGACATGGATACTGTTGGCTAAGGTGAGGAAAGGGAGATAGTGATTTGGGGGTTAGAGGTGGTTAAGGGGAGTCCTGATTCCTTAGTACAAAAGGCCCCAACATCTTAACTTAGAGAGAAGGGGCAAGAGAGGAAGACTCAAGGAAGCAGCTTTCTAGTAAAAGGAGAGAAAGAAGTACTGCTTGCCTGCTCTTCCTCTCCTCTGAATATCACCACATGAGAATTGTTTCATTTCACATTGAAGAGTTTAGGAAGAGTGAATGAGAGCTATAAATGGAGCTAAGTAAAAATAAAAAAAAAAGATACTAACTTTACAGATGACAAAACTTACAGAAAGAGAAGTAAAGTCTTGGTGTGTCAGTGAGGATAGACCATAAAAACATCTGCACCCTCCCACTAAGTTCATGCCCAGACATCTCCCTGCTGTAGTTGCTCATTGTCCTGGTGGCTGAGAGTGGGCACACTTTCACAGCTGTGGGTAGAAGAGGCAAACTGTAGTGGCCCCTAGATTTCCATCTAGAAATGATACAAGTGCTTGCTTTAGTTACAGGCTGAAACAAATTATATCTGACTTTGGACTTAAGGGATGCATTAAGGAAGTATATTCGTGTCTGACGAGAGAGCCAGGATGTTAGAGAGCACCTGTACTCATTATTGTGCTTGGCTCAGCAGGGAAGAATTGTAGTGTAAGTTCTGACAACTTGTGCTTTATATTATAAAGATTGGAGAGTGAACATATATGCACCTGGTCAAATTGACATCACAGTGTAAAATGGGTAACTTGTTAACCGAGGGAGTCGCACTGTAGATGTATCAAAACCTCAGGAGTAAAGAGGGGTATGGCCTAGAATGAGAAGGACAGGTAGGTGCTCATTGTAAGGTACTAGGGAGTATTTTGTATTCATTTTTCCATGCTGGGGATTCAGTTTAGGACCTTGTATGTGGTAGGTTGAATATTACTTCTGCTGTGATAAGTGGAAGAGATCTGTTCTTGTGAGAGTCAGAGAGCATTGTAGGTCAGTAGGCCTAGATACACATATATAGTCATTAATAAAAACCCCTGGACTGATACTAGATCTCTTTCATTTTCCCTGCTGCCTGGTGAAGAAGAACCATGTTCCAAATCTTATAGTGCCCAACTTGAGGTTTAATAAAGTATTGCTTATAGTGTAAGGTCTGGTAGGACAAATGTGTTTTGAAGAACAACTGTGTTTTGAAAAACATACAACTAACTCTCACTTGTTAATAATCTCTAAAGTTTAAGTGCTACTCAAAGCATTGGGCTTGAATAACTTTGCTAAGGATTTATGAGAGATTAGATATCTCTTTGAATTCATGTGTGCATGCACACACACACACACACACACACACACACACACACACACA
>JADRCD010063553.1:0-10904 GCA_019843815.1 Montemys delectorum | reverse complement strand
AAATAAATAAATAAATAAATAAATAAATAAATAAATAAATAAAAATAAAAAATTGAGGGCTTTGTCTTAAAATGTGTTATTCTATAATGTGTATTTTGTAGCAAAAGTAGCTTACCCCACCCTTGTGGATGTCAGAAAGTGTAAATATCACCCTTATATAATTGAGTAGAAATATCTTCCCATTTCCAGAGTTTTAACTACCTCAAAAAAACCCCAAAATTTAGTTTATTTTTTCACTGGACCCAAAGGGGATAGGGGCTTTACATAAAGACCAAGAGAGTCAACTAACTTGGACTCATGGGAGCTCCCTGCAACTGAACAACCAACCAAAGAGCAAGTACCAAATAGCATGGGTTGGACCTAGACCCTTTGAACATATGTAGCAGATGTGTAGCTTGGTTTGCAGGTACCCTAACAACTGAAGCGAGGGATGTCACAGCATCCGAGCAACTGTTACCTGCCTGCCTGTGGACCTTGTTCTGCAACCTAACTGGATTGCCTTGTCTGGCCTTAGTGGAAGAGGATGGAGCTAGTCCTGCAGTGACTTTATGTGCTGGGATGGAGTGATACCCAGGGGGAACTTCTGCCCTCTTAGAGGAGAAGGGGGTAAGATGGGGTGAGTGGCACTATGAGGGTGGACTGGAAGGAAGGAGGGTACAATTAAAATGGAAAATAAATAAATAAATAAATAAATAAACAAACAAACAAATTGGAGATTCTTCTTTCTAAACTCTGCTTCTCATGGACATTATTGTGGTCAATTAAGCCAGCTCTTAAGATGTGATAATTTAAACCGGATGAATGAAAGTCACAAACACTGTCTTTAATCTAGAGAATTAGAGTGATGTAATTTATTATACAGTATAATTCATCCCATGAATTATCATCACTTAGATAAACTTCTGAGACAGATTGTACACCGAAACAGCTGATGGAATGATTATCATAGGAACAAAATAATGGTACTCAAAGAGGAATTCTAAGATGTAATGAAGACAAACACTATCCTATTGGAGAGATGGAATCTTCAAATGACCAGGGGTCTCTTTTTAAGCGATGGTGTAGTCTTAATGTGTGACCTTAGGCAAGTCACTTACCCATATGGTTCCCATTTTCCTATCTTAAAATTGATGCTCTTAATCTATATTCAGCCCTTAATGTTTACAGAGAGCATTGAGATGTTTGGATGAAAGGCGCCATTTACATGTAAAGTAGTGTTATTATTCAAATCCCTCTCTGCTAACTGCTCTGAAGCAGGTGTGTTAAAGGAAAGCAAATGAGGAAGGAGAAAGGGAAAATTGTCTCCTTAAATGATGAAAATCTGATTATACCAAATTGGTTCATTCTAAAAGCAGGTGGGAACCCTATGCTGCCTTATTAATGATATCAAAACAGACTTCCCTTGGCTAAGCAAACCAGCAGAATATGTTCACTTAAAACACTTTTCTAATAAGAGAAAACATCTGAGATTAAAATAGAAACACTAATACTTTGGGCATAATCCTCATAACTTTGCCTTACATGGCTTTCATTAGACTTCAACAGTATAAGACTATAGAAAACTCACATTACTTCGGTCTCATTTGTCTCATGTGTCTGTAGATGTGAGTAAACTATCATCAATGCTGTCTCTCATTAATTGAAAAGAATATACATATTGTTCCTCAAATTTTGGCTAAGATCAAATGTAGTATATACAATGACTTCTCACCTAAAATATTTTTGAATATACGTCTGAATTGATATTGAATATAAAGATAGATATCTCTATATAGATAGATATCCATATGAATATATATATATATGCCATTTAACAAAAGTATCTGCAAAATAAATGTGCATGTTTTATGAGTACGCTTTAAAAATACTTGAGACTGACAAACAAATGATGGGCAGGATGAATAACTGATTTCATTTCTATCCTAAAGGCATAGATTATACTCGACATTTGTAAAATAAAATGTGTTGAAGGTCAACTTGTTTTAGACAATGTTGTATTTGTTATCTGTATCCCTGAAGGGAAGGATTTCCATGCTTCACTTTTAGACTCTTTTTCAGGTCTCACATTTTATGATCAGCTTTTTAGTATCCTCTTTGCTGACACTATTAATGTTTGCCCTTCCTTTTATTTATTTGTGTGTGTGTGTGTGTGTGTGTGTGTGTGTGTGAGTAGTAGTAGTAGTAGTAGTAGTAGTAGTAGTAGTAGTAGTAGTAGTAATAGTAGCTGCTGTAAGCATTCCATCAAGGCTGTTTTGTAGGGGCCACTTTCCCTTCTTTTTATACAGTTGTAAATATTATTCAGGGCAAAGTCATGCACTGGATCAAGGTCAAACTAGGGAAGTTGAGGCAAAATGTTAATTAGGCTCTAAATAACTCTTAAACCTATCATTTCCCCACGATGTTAATGTGGATCCTGGAAGTGGCAAATTCCCTCTGATTTCTCATTGCACGAGCTTATTTATTGTCTCACCTTGTTATGTTCCTTTAATTGTTTAAAATAATGAATGAAATACAGAAAAAATTAGTAGAATGAAAACTATTATTTTTGCATACATATCTTTCTGAACAGATTTGTGCCTGCTTGAACAATTGCAGATGAAATTAATGTCATCCTGCTAACCCCTATAAAGGCATTCTTTCTTTGTTATTAATTAATTTATAGAAGGTACCTTAATTGCAGAATGTGGGAGACACTGTCTGGAAATGCTTTACATGACAAGAGGACATGATCTGCAATCTTCAGATTATTAAACTTGCTACCAGGAGAAAGCATACTTTAGGGACCAAAGATATTTGTCAAAAGATGTCCATGTACTCAGAAGAGGGCAAATGACCTGGCCCAGGAAAAACAGCCTGATAATCATCCTACTTTGTGACTTTAATTATTTACTAGAAAGATTCAGGTGATCTGGCCCTTCTTCACAGATATGGTTGTTCAAAAACAGGATACATAAAACCTCTCAGTTATCTAAAATCATTGGCTAAAGCAAACTCCTCAGATAATTTCAACCTTATTTGCAACATCCTAGAATAGAGGCCAAGGAGGCTGTAGAGAGTGTCCTAAATAGGAATTATAATCCCTGTATCTGCCACTCATCCACAGCCTTACTCTCCCACAGTAAGTTCTGACAGGGCTTATACCTTCCACATACTTTGTGCTTGGCTGAACTCTATCTATGATGCTTCAGGGTTAAGCCAGGATTATTTTTGTATTGTTAAACTAGTAAATATAAGACATCAACCATAGAATAAGAAGGCACATGTTCTTGGCTTTAGATCTGTGTTCCAAACTCACTTAGTAGGTTGCTATGAGCAATTTATATGAGGCAAAAACTGTATTCACTGAAAATAATATCTCAAAAAGTGAATTGTGGACTCATACTGATATAGTAGGAACTATTAAAATGCATTATCTTCTCATTTAACACTTTATTTGCAGGTTTATGTTATCTCTGGTTCAGATAAATAGATTATTAAACAGTGGGTTAGTGTTTGAACTACTACAACAAATATTTGAGAGAAATAATTTACAGGAATTATGCCTTTCTTTTTCTCTATCCTTTGCAGATCTGTTCGTTTGTGTTATAATGGGCACATGTGTGTACACATATGGTAGCCATAGCATTCTTTTTTCTTTTTATTCTCTCTCCTTTTTTAATTGGATGTTTTCTTTATTTACATTTCAAATGTTAACCCCTTTCCTGGTTTCCCCACTGGAGTCTCCCTTTCCCATCCTTCCTATCTCTGTTTCTACGAAGGTGCTCCCTCACTCACCCACTCACCCACTGCCACATCCCTGCCCTGGAATTCCCTTACACTGGGACATCGAGCTTTCCCAAAATCAAGGGCCTCTCCTACCATTGATGTCCAACAAGGCCATCTTCTGCTACATGTTTGCTGCTGGAGGCATGGGTCCCTCCATGTGCACTCTTTGGTTGGTGGCTTAGTCCCTGGGAGCTCTGGGGGTTCTAGTTGGTTGATATTGTTGTTCTTCCTATGCTCGGTCTAAGGACTGGCTCCAAGAATTTGCCTCTGTATTTGTCAGTCTCTGACAAAGCCCATGAGTATTTTGTTCACCCTTCTAAGAAGGACTGAAGCATCTACACTTTAGTCTTCCTTCTTGAGCTTCTATGTTGTCTGTGAATTGTGTCTTGAGTATTCCGAGTTCTGAGTTTATATCCACTTATCAGTGAGTGCATATGATGTGTGTTATTCTGTGACTGGGTTACCTCACTCAAGATGATATTTTCCAGTTCCATCCATTTGCCTAAGAATTTCATGAGTTCATTGTTTGTAATAGCTGAGTAATATTGCATTGTGTATATATACCCATTTTCTGTATCCATTCTTCTGTTGAAGGACATCTGGGTTGTTTCCAGCTTCTGGCTATAATAAATAAGGATGCTATGAACATAGCGGAGCATGTGTCCTTGTTATATGTTGGATTGTCTTTTGGATATATATGCCCAGGAGTGGTACAGCTGGGTCCTCAGGTAGTACTATGCCCAATTTTCTGAGGAACCACCAGACTGATTTCCACATTGGTTATACCAGCTTGCAATCCCACCAACAATGCAGGAGTGTTCCTCTTCCTCTACATCTTCTCCAGCATCTCCTGTCTCCTAAATTGTTGATCTTAGCCATTATGACTGGTGTGAAGTGGAATCTTAGTGTTGTTTTGATTTGCATTTCCCTGAAGACTAAATATGTTGAACATTTCTTTTTTTCTTTCAACTTGTTTTTTATTTTTTATTAGATATATTCTTTATATTTCAAATGATACTCCTTTTCCTGGTTTCCCCTCCCCCCAAAAGAAAAGAAAAGAAAAGAAAAGAAAAGAAAAGAAAAGAAAAGAAAACCCTATTCCCTCACTCCTCCCCTTGCTCACCAACCCATGATCTCCTATTTCCTGACCCTGCCATTCCCCTAAATTGGGGCATAGGGCCTTCACAGAACTAAGGGCCTCTCTTCCCATCGATGACCAACTAAGCAATCCTCTGCTACATATGCAGCTAGAGCCATTAGTCCCATCATGTGTACACTTTGGTTGGTGATTTAGTCCCTGGGAGCTCTGAGTGTACTAATTAGTTCATATTGTTGCTTGTCCTAAGGGGCTATAAACCCTTCAGCTCTTTGGGTCCTTTCTCTAGCTCCTTCTTTAGGGACACTGTGCTGTCTAATGGATGACTGTGAGCCTCTACTTCTGTATTAGTCAGGCACTGTCAGAACCTCTCAGGAGACAGCTATATCAATCAGCCAGCACTTGCTGGTATCCACAATAGTGTCTGGGTTTGGTGATTGTATATGGGAAGGATTCCCAGGTGGGGCAGTCTCTGAATTGTCCTTCCTTCAGTCTCTGCTCCACATTTTGTCTCTGCAAATCCTTCTATGAATATTTTGTTCCCCTTTCTAAAAAGGAACAAAGTATCCACACTTTGGTCTTCCTTCTTCTTGAGTTTCTTGGGGTTTGTGGATTGTTTTGGGTATTCTGATCATCAGGCCTAATATCCACTTATCAGAGAGTGCATACCATGTGTGTTCTTTTGTGACTGGGTTACCTTACTCAGGATGATATTCTCCAGATCCATCCATTTCCCTTAGAATTTCATAAATTCATTGTTTTTAATAGCTGAGTAGTACTCCATTATGTAAATGTACCACAGTTTCTCTATATGTTCCTCTGTTGAGGGACATCTGGTTTCTGGATTTAGTGCAGAGTTTTATCAGACATACAGAGAAGACCTAATACCAATTATCCTCAAACTATTCCACAAAGTAGAAACAGAAGGTACTCTACCCAATTCATTCTGTGAAGCCACACTTACTCTGATACCTAAACCATACAAAGACCTGACAAAGAAAGAAAACTTCAGACCAATTCCCTTATGAATATCAATGCAAAAATACTCAATAAAATTCTTGCAGACAGAATCCAGGAACACATCAAAACGATCATCCATCATGATCAAGTAGGTTTCATTCTAGGGATTTAGGGATGGCTCAATATACAGAAATCCATCAACATAATCCACTATATAAACAAACTCAAAGGGAAAAAAATATGATCTTCTCATTAGATGCTGAGGAAGCATTTGACAAAATCCAACATCCCTTCATGATAAAAGCTTTGGAAAGATAAGGAATTCAAGGCCCATACCTAAATATAGTAAAAGCAACATACAACAAACCAATAGCAAACATCAAACTAAATGGAGAGAAACTTGAAGCAGTCCCACTAAAATTAGGGACTAGACAGGGCTGCCTACTCTCTCCCTACCTATTCAATATAGTACTCAAAGTTCAAGCCAGAACAATGAGACAACAAAAGGAGGGCAAAGTGAGACAAATCAGAAAAGAAGAAGACAAAATATCACTATTTGCAGATGATATGATAGTGTACTTAAGTGACCCCAAAATTCCACCAGAGCACTCCTAAACCTGATAAACAACTTCAGCAAAGTGGCTTGATATAAAATTAACTCAAACAAATCAGTAGTCTTCCTCTACTAAAAGGACAAACAGACTGAGAAATCAATTAGGGAAATAGCACCCTGCACAATAGTTACAAATAATATAAAATATCTTGTTGTGTCTCTAACCAATCAAGTGAAAGATCTGTATGACAAGAACTTCAAGTCCCTGAAGAAAGAAGTCAAAGATCTCAGAAGATGGAAAGATCTCCCATGCTCATGGATTGGCAGGATTAATATAGTAAAAATGACCATTTTGTCGAAAGCAATCTACAGCTTCAATTCAATCCCCATCAAAATTCCAACTCAATTATTCACAGAGATACAAAGAGCAATTTTCAAATTCATTTGGAATAAGAAAAAACCCAGGATATTGAAAGCTATTCTCAAAAATAAAAGAACTTCTGGGGGAATCACCATCCCTGATCTCAAGCTGTATTACAGAGCAATGGTCATAAAAACTGCATGGTATTAGTATAGAGACAGGCAGGTAGATCAATGGAACAGGCAGGTAGAAATGAATTCACACACTTGATCTTTGACAAAGGAGCTAAAACCATCCAGTGAAAAAAGAAGGCATTTTTAACAAATGGTGCTGGTTCAACTGGAGGTCAACATGTAAAGGAATGTAATTCAATCCATTCTTATCTCCCTGTACAAAGCTCAAGTCGAAGTGGATCCAGGGCCTCCACATAGAACTAGGTACACTAAAATTAATAGAAGAGAAAGTGGGGAGGAGCCTGGAACACATGGACAAAGGGGAAATTTTCTTGAACAGAATACAAATGTCTTGTGCTATAAGATCAACAATTGACAAATAGGACCACAAAGGATTATTCTTTCTTAAGGAGTTCTTTCTAACTTCTTAGAGACCAGATCTTATATTATAATGGACCAATTTGACACGATTTTAGTAGTAAACGCCATCTTGTTTCAGGATAAAACTAAGTTCATTCTTATTTTCTGTGAAACTTAGATTTAAAAAGATTTTGACCCATTTTCCATAATTTGGAATGCTCTCCTGAAACTGCCCACAGTTTCACGAATGGGGTTCTCTCAACCAGGAGGGAACAAAGGACCTGAAATAGAGGGTTTGAAATGCAAAGTGAAAACAGGAAGCCAAGTTGTGTCCCAATCAAGGCTCCAACTTTACTTAGAATAAGCCAGGGTTTTTTATAGTTACAAGAGAAACCGAAACCAAGTCTCTAGATTATACTATAAAGAAAGTTCAGGTGTCAAAGTTCCCAGGTTCAGAGGATCTTCAGGCAGTGGGCATGCTCAGATGATGGGCATGCTCAGGCCACTTCTTCAATGAACAGAGAGCTTCTGTCTTAGCTCCCAGGTGTTAGCCCCTAAGCAGAGGCTGCCAGAAGTCCGATGACTGAAGTGAAGAGGGAAGGTAACACTCTCCATCCTATAATCCTGACCTCCACCCCAATAAAATTAAATATTCTGCCAAAGTCTGCCAAAGAATTTTGAAAGCCATGTTCCTAGGTAAGTAGTTTCTTTTTTTTGTTGTTTTTGTTTTTTTTTGTTTTTTTCCTGGAAAGCCCCAACCTTGAAATTCCCCTAGTCTTGATGTTTTGGGGACTATATAAAACCCACTTTCTATGTTTGATGCTATTTTTTTCAAATTCCTCATTAGGGGCATATCCTTTTCTGAGAGTAAATAAAGCTAGAATAATTTGGCCAAATAATTTGAATAATGGTCTTTATTGTTCTTTAGTTGACTGAGCACATTGCCTTGAATTTCACCTACTAAGATAAACTGACTGGCCAGAGAGTAGCTGGGATTTTCATGCCTCTGCTGCCATGGTGCTAGGATAGTTGTTACCTCCCATATGAGTGACATTTTCACTTCAGTACTGGGAATACGCCTGCTTGCACGTCATTCACCAGATTAACTGAGATTCCAATCTTCTTCTCTTTGATTCATTTGGCTTAAGTCTTTAGAGGTTTTCTTCTATGTCTCTTGGGACCCATAATTTTTGCCCTGTGGTAAGACAGATCCCGATAAAATACAATTAATGGAATATAGCTAGTGCCCTCTCAAGGCAAGAAGCAGAGAAACAAGTGGCAGGGAAATCAGAAACAAGGTACATTGATTCCACTTTACAAAGGATGTCTTGTGAACACAATTATTCCAATTGAGTTCCTACTCTTAATTCATACCATCTTCTAGTGGTCATTTGATTAACTCATTAGTGGATAAATGATAAAACAAGAGTGCTTACTATTAAATAACTTTACAGAGATATGAATGTGAACAAAATTGCAGTGGGGATTGAGCTATGAATTCATGATCCTTGTGGGACTAGTTCATATCTGAGTCATACTAAGATGATTGTAATCTTAGTGCCAACCATAACAAAGAACCTGATAATTGTTCTGTAGAGTATCCCACTACTCATTTCTTCAGTCAACACACTTTTATGCATTTGCTTAATCTATGATATGTATTCTGCCAGTCATGGTAAATGTGCTATTAGATATGAGTTTAGAGGTGGGGGAGAGATGTAAGGTAGAAATGTTATCTATCTATCTATCTATCTATCTATCTATCTATCTATCTATCTATTAGTATATATCTTTATATATTATATATAACATATATAATATATGTTATACATGTTATATGTCATATTACTATATATTTATATAAAATAAGTTTATTAATCACAACTCATTCCTTACTTCATTAACATGAAATGAAAATTAGTGACTAGGTACAGAGAAGGGATGACATCTTGTGAATTCTGTTTCAGCACTGCTCCAAGTTACATGAATTTGTTCTTTGTAATCTGAGAAATGCATTTCAAATTTCCTAAGCCAATTAAATATGCATTATAAAGACTTGGGGGATACGGTATCTAGGAAAAAGTTCTTTCTGTAATCACAGAATGGGGCATTGGTTGAGACAAATTATTTAATATAGATCAATTAGGATGTTTCCTAGATTTAACAAGTCACAATCAGTGGGCTTATAGTCATTTGTTATGGAATCTAAAATGATGAATAGTACAGGAAAGAGTAAAATATGTAATAACTTACCTGCAATATGATGGTATGGTTTTTAAAATTAAGGATGTGAAAGGACAAGGAGGCTTCTGGGACAGTATATAAAGTTAAGAAACTTCAACATAAATTTAGAACTGGGTGATGAATTCCTGTGCTGTAGACCCTAAAAATAAACCAGCCAGCACAGGGAGAAACCTGTGCCCCTGTTCATCTCTAGGCCTGCATGATTCTCTTTTTAACTCCAACTAAGTTACATACATATTTTATTAACTAAAATATAGATTCTTGTTTTTATTTTCTTTTTTGTCTAAATAAAGGTTATCTTTTTCATTAAATCAGGTCTTTGCTTCTTTTTGATTTTATCACTTCCTAATCCATCTGGAAAGACATTGAATGGAGGCTCATAAACAGCTTTTAGTAATTTGTTTTTAGTATTGTAGTCTCTTACTGCAACATCAATTATTTAACCAGTTCTCTGTTGAGGGATTTTTGACTTGCTCCCAATCTTTTATTTCTATTGCTAACAGGATTTCAATGAATAACTTACTTCACGCATCATTTCACAGAACTTTATGGGTAGTGACCCCGAAGAGTATTCCTATCAAGGCACTATGATAAGTTTTGTATATTCTATTTTCTTGATAGCTTCATTGTTGGGCATTTAATGAATTGAATCAAGATAAGTGAATAAATTGCAGAAAGAAAAAGAATGAAGTGAGAGATTGGAGATAATTTCAGAAATAGGAGTTTAATTTCTAATAAGGTACCAGATTTCTCAAATGAAGAAGGTCTTAGTTACTTTTCTATTCTGTGATAAAACACAATGACCAAAAGGAACTAGTGGAGAGAAGGGTTTATGTACCCTTAAAATTATCAGATCAAACTCTGAAATAAAAAAGTTGGGGCATGAATGAAGACAGGAACATAGAGGCAGGAAGTGACACAGAAACCAAGATTATTGGCTTGCTCTCCAGGACTCATGTGATATATAATTCCCAACAATGAGTTAGGTTCTTCCACATCAATAATTAACCAAGAAAATGTACTACAAAATTCTCTATGGGAGAAACTGTGTAAATATTACTTAATTGAGAATCTCTAACTTCTGTTAAGTTGACATAAAAACAACCAACACAGAGAGGCATAGAAAGAGCCTGGTGGGTTTCAAAGAAGAAACCCCTAAGCTAAGGGTAGGCTGTTTAAATCCAATACTTGTTTAAAAGAAAACTTCTATGGATTTTAAGGTGCCATCATCTGCTAAGAATGAATGGGTTTCTGATAACACAAGAGAACAGTACAGTATGCATAAACAAAACAAAAACTTCAAATAAGATAATTTGGATAGATGGAAATGGGAGACAGAGGTTGTAATGGAATAATTTGGAGATTATTATATATGACCAGTAGTACTGCCAG
>JADRCD010063544.1:0-23642 GCA_019843815.1 Montemys delectorum | reverse complement strand
AAACCATCCAGGATCTAAAAATGGAAATAGAAACAATAAAGAAATCATAAAGGGAGACAACCCTGAAGTTAGAAAACCTAGGAAAGAGATCAGGAGTCATAGATGCATGCATCACCAAGAGAATACAAGAGATAGAAGGGAGAATCTGAGGGGCAGAAGATACCATAGAAAACATTGACACAACAGTCAAAGAAAATGCAAAAAGCAAAAGGCCCTAACCCAAAACATACAGGAAATCCAGAACACAATGAGAAGACCAAACCTAAGGATAGTAGGTATAGAAGAGAGTGAAGACTCCCAAGGTAATGGGCCAATAAATATCTTCAACAAAATTATAGAAGAAAACTTCCCTAACCTAAAGAAAGAGATGCCCATGAACATACAAGAAGCCCACAGAACTCCAAATAGACTGGACCAAAAAAGAAATTCCTCATGTCACATAATAATAAAAACACCAAATGCACTAAACAAAGAAAGAATTTTAAAAGCAGTAAAGGAAAAAAGGCAAGTAACATATAAAGGCAGGCCTATCAGAATTACACCAGACTTCTCACCAGAGACTATGAAAGCTAGAAGATCCGGGGCAGATGTCATACAGACCCTACAAGAACACAAATGCCAGCCCAGGCTACTATATCCAGCAAAACTCTCAATTACCATAGATGGAGAAAACAAGATATTACATGACAAACAAAATTTACACAATATCTTTCCACAAATCCAGCCCTACAAAGGATAATAGATGGAAAACATCAACATAAGGAGCAAAACTACACCTTAGAAGAAGCAAGAAAGTAATCTTTCAACGAACCCACACAAACATAATTCTACCTCATACAACAAAAACAACAGGAAGTAACAATTTCTTTTTCTTAATATCAATACAAAAATTAACATTACCAACATATCCTAATTGACTGAAATGCAAAAATATGAGGAATTAGAAATTTGTTGACTGTCATCCCGTGGTCTCTCTAATTTGGTGAAATAGGTCCAGTATTGTACAATCCATATAAACATTTCAGCTTGTTTGTACATGACAGTGTCTTGCTGAGTACAACATAATGGTCTTAAAATCTTGCTTCTCCTATCTCAGCCTCTCTATTAGTAGGATTGTTTATTTCATGTTTTTACACTATACTATGGTTTTCAGAACAGTTTACGTATTTCAAAATTATTTATACAGTCAAAAGAAATATAGACAATTAACTTGGGAGGTGACTTGTAAGAGAACAACAAAGAGTGAGACTGAATGCTTTGCCTGACGTTTGTAACTCTTGTATCAAATTTGAAGAAGGGGATTTTATAAGTCACTCCTTCTCTAAGATGAATGCTTTTACAAATTATCACAGCAAATGAACCAAATTCTTACCCTCACCTAATGTCTGTGCCACCCTCCAAGCAGAACCATTGTTCATTCAATCAGTTGGTGAATGACTTTATGGATAGACCATCTTAATACCTACACCATTTCTTAAATGAATGTAACCTGTTCTCTGTAGGCTGAGAATAAAGACTCACTCAAGTCATATAGCTTTGACCATAGCAGGAAGTCTGTATCCAAAAATTGTGCCTACAATCATATTTAGAAATAATTAGTGCAACTTTACATCTCAACTATTGTTCATGCTAAACATTTTTTAATTGCAAAGACTGGGAATATATTTTGGTTTTGGTTTTCTAAATAACCTGCTTGATGCTAAATAAAGAAAAAAGCTTAATACATAGGGCTGTATATATGTGATTTCATGTATATGAAATGCTAAGAATAGAAATTCCATAGGTAGGGAAGGCAAATTAGTGACAGTGAAAGACTAAGTAGAAAGAAAAATAATGTTGTAGATATGGATTTTCTTGGGGTGTATGTATAAAAACAGCTTATGTATTTCTGATAGTTGTATAACACTATGAATAGGCTAAGAAAACATAGAATCATGTATTTTTGGATAGCTAAAATTGTGAATTTTGACTATAATAACTACCTGAACCATTGCCCTTCATTAAGGGTAGTTAATAGTGTTTTTAAAATTATATACCCTTTCATTTCAATCTTTTTAACATACCAATATATGAGTTAGGTTAAACCATGTAAAATTGCTTATTTGGATGTTCAAAAAAGGTGAAACATGATTTATTTCATATAGTTAAATCTAATATAATTATCATTATTCCCAATTCACAGATGAGAGGCATGGTGAGGTCAAACAATGTTGTCATAAAAGGTATCTCTCAACTAAAGGGGACTAAGATAGTTTATTCTTGAGCCAAATATGAGTGGGCATAGCCTAGAAATAAAGATTTAGGTAGCCACAAATAATATGAAAATCATTTTTGCTAAGTTTTTATAGTATCAGAACAAAAAAAATCCTCATAAACAAAAGCATTTTTAAATACTGTTGTAGAAACCTCAGGTAGACAGGCTAAGGCAAAACAGGGAAAACTTTGCTCTCTGTTTCAGATGCTTTCCATCTGACAGCTTAATTTTGGGGCTGGTGGAAGTCAGTGTTCTGTTAATATATTCCAAAAGGTTTTATGTGATACTTCAAAGGATGTTAGGTCAGATAGAGAAATGAGCAAGGAATGGCTATTAACGTGGCTGGACATAGCTCCAGATAATTGGCCTCTGAATCTGTAACATTCTAGGAAATGTTCCGCAGATCACAAAGTTCAAACCTGGAAATAGCATGTGGAATATTAATATAAGTAGTCTATTTTTCTAAGAACTTCCACTCATGCTAACGTTGTCCAAGCCAGGATAATACTATAGTGTTAGGGTCTGAATTTGAAAACTCTTTTTTCATGTCTTTTCTTCATGTCTTTTTTCATCTGTCATCATTCATTGAAGAAACATGGATTATGCATTTAACTTACGGTACGTACCAGAGGAGGGTTCATGGGAAACATGTACCATAATGTGCCCTCTAAGATGCCATAGTGTATATTGATACAGAAGATATTAATGAGAGTGAAAAAGTGTGGCCACTAAAGATCACTGAAGCAATCAGAGAGCAACTGAGGCAACTACCTCAGAGAGAAGAAGGTTGTCTTACTTGAGTATTAAAGAAACAAGGATTTAACTAGACCTAGTGCCACTCTGAGAGGAAATAAGAAAAAACCCAGGTAAGACATTGCACCATGCAGCAAGGTTGATGTCCATGAAGGAGATGGGGAGAGAAAGATGGGGAACATTGGGTATTGCCAAAAAGCCTATGAGAACATTTATGAAGCCACTGGGGATTTTCCAAAGGTGTCACCAATGAAGAACCATCTCTCTCGAACAAGCCAGACTCAGCAATCCTGAATGGGAATATCCAGTGAGATGTGAGGCCTTGAAGCAAGCATAGAGGTCAACTTCTGAGGCCAGCACCTGCAACTCTGTTGGCTATGTGTCCTACAATTGTTGAGCCTTGAGGGCATACCACAAAAGAGGCAAGTGATAGTCTCCTGGTTAATAGAATCAGTGTAAAGAAGGAAACTGTTATATGAGAAAGAATGGATGAGTAATTGTGCTATTTACAAGCCTCGTGCCAAAGTACCATAGGACTTCAAATCTTTGGTGCTTCCTACAACACACTCCCTGAGTTACTTATGCTTCAATTATTGTTCTTATTCTCCAGAACTTATTAGACACATTACAAAAGAAAGTACAGTTAGGTTACTATGGAATGTTGAAGTGCTCTAATTCACTCATTTAATGCATAGAAAACTATTTATATTAATATTCAGTCAATCCAGGCAGTTTTTCTACAAGATTTGTGAGATCATTTACATGTTTATCTGTTCTTTTCTCCTTGGGACTATTCTTCCGTCTGATGGTTAGAGTGAATTGGATATTTGAACTCATCCATCAGATTTGGAAATGATCTCTTAATTTATGAGGATGTTTAACAGTTAATTGAACACTTTTATTGTGAAAATCCACAATGTTCACATTTTTAGAAGTGTGTGTGTGTGTGTGTGTGTGTGTAAGCGTGCGGATGTGATTGTGTGTTCGTGCTTGGGGTGTTCTGGAGATTGAACATAGGAACTCAGACAAGTGCTGTAATTACTGAGTAAGACTCCCAGCTCAGAGGTAGATCATTCTTGAAAACCTAACTTAGGGGATTTGGCAGGGTAGGGGTAGGTATATAATAACAATTACCTTTATTCCCTACCCCCTTTTTTTCAAAATTTGAAATTTGATCACCAGTGTGATGGTCATAAAAACTAAGAATGTCTTTAAAGCACAGATTAGGGAAGGAAATGATACTTTTATTTCTTTGGGAAAGAAATGTTTAGAATATCTGATCTCTGAGCTATTCCCTTTATATAGTTGAGTGGTATGAGGGGAAACTTGCAGGGGTACTTAACATCTGAGTATTGTGCCTTGACTCTTATTCTACTGCTTATGTCTCATCATGACCACATAAAGTCATATAGTGACTCTCATTTCCTGTGGTCTACACTAGCAGAGGTAGAGAAAAAGGAAGATTGCGATGCTTAACTAGGGCAGAATTTTAAATGAAGGGGAAGCACCCACAGTAACAGTAGTCATTACTGATAAAAAGAACTTACATCCAACCAATGGACTGAAGTCAGGGACCCCTGTGGTTGAATTAGGGAAAGACTGGAAGAAGCTGAGGAGGAGGGCGACCACATAGGAAGACCAGCAGTCTAAACTAACCTAGTCCCCTGACATCTTTCAGACAGACACTGACATACCAATCAGGCAGCATACACCAGCTGCTCCAAGGCCCCAACACATACACAACAGAGGACTGCCAGGTCTGGCCTCAGTGAGAGAAGACATGCCTAACCCTTGAGAGACTTGAGGCCCTAGGGATTGGGGAGGCCTAGCCGGAGGGTGGGATGGGGGTAGGGACATCCTCTTGGAGACAGGGGGGAGGAGGAATGGGATGAGGAACTGTTGGTGGCTGGACCAGGAGGGAGATAATGATTGGACTGTAAAAAAAAAAGTAATAAATTTTTTTAAAAAAAGAAGGAATGTTGTACTTCTATGCTTACATAAAAGACTAGGTAATCAGCTCTCATCAATTCTATATGATACTGTAGTGCAGATTGAACCAAAAAAAAATAGGTAAGAAATGATGTACAAGGCATTCCAATTAGAAGGAAAGATGTTAGAATAACCTGTATTGATAGATAGTATGACCTTTATAAAAAAAATAAACTCCATCAAAAAAACTGCTAGGGACAATGAATGAGTTTAGAAATCTTACAAGAAACAGATCAATAAATAAAAGTCAATTGAGGTTGGTGATGTAGCTAAGTGTTGATTGCTTGTCTATCCTGAATAAGGTGCTGGATTTCATCCTAGGTACCACCAAGCCCCACACTGAATTTTTATTTAAAGTTCAGTGAACAATCTAGCAATAAAATTAAGAAAATTCTATTTACAATAATTATATCAAAAGAATAAAACAATTAAAATTACATTAAAAACTACATAAGAGGCATGGATTGAAAATTATAAAACATTGTTAATTTTAACATATTCAATAAAAGACACTAAGTAAATAAAAAATACCTAACACTGTTTTTCTGAGATAGGGTCTGTCTATCCAGTCCTGGTTGCCCTGGAACTCTCTTTTGTAGGGCCAGGCTATAAAAAGACTTGCCTCTGCCTCTGAGTGATAGAATCAAAGGCATGCACCATTACACCCAGCAAAGATCTAACATTCCTATGCTCCCCTATATTGATCTATAGATTCAATATAATCCCCATCATCTTATAGGTAACTTTTTTCCAAAAACTACAAATTGACCCTAAAAATAATATGGAGACGCAAAAAAAAAAAAAATCAGTATAGCCACAATAATCTTGAAGAGGAACACACTTGCAGCCACATTTGCTCATGTCACAAACTCAGAGGAGTTATTCCTACATCGTAGATGCTGACACAGCAAAAGCATATAGAGAAATGGAACTGAACTGACTCCAAAAGTAAATCGTTCCATATATGGACAAGGGACATTTTGTGCAGAAATATTGGAGATGAAACACTGGGCCCTGTGCACATGACATAAATGTTCTACTATTGAGTGACATCCTCTAGTCCTAGTTGATTGGCTTTTGGGTTAACTAAGTTCTAAGGGTTCTAAAGCAGTTCAATGGAAAGCAAAATCTTTTTGATAAATGGTGCTATGAGAACTGAACATCCACATGCAAATAAATGCAGTCCCTTCCAGACAGCAAATGTAGAAGTTAACACAAAAATTGTCAAGGATCTAAGTATAAAATCCCAAAGTATAAAACTCTTAGAAGAAAAAAAAAATACAGCTCTTCATTGTCTCAGATTAGGCAATGACTTCTTAAACTGAATATCAATGGGATAGACGACAAAAAAAACCCCAGAATTAAAAACATCTATTCTTCAAAGGACATGACCAAAAAAGAAAAAATAATAACAACAGTAAAGAGAAACTCAGAGAATGCAAAAACCATTTACAAATCAGATATCTGACAAGGGACTTGGAGAAGAACAATTGCAACTAGTAATAAATAAAGACACAATTTTTAATAGACAAAGAATTTAAATAAGCATTACTCCAGAATAAATATACAAATGAACATGGACCCATTAAAAATGTTCATAATATGCCTGAGGTCACATACCTGAAATCCTAGCATTTGAATGTAACAATCAAGAAGATCATGAGTTCAAGGCCAGCCTCAAATATTCAGTGAATTCCAAGCCAGGTGCTTTCTCAAAAAACAAAGAATCATAACAAAACAAAACAGAATAAAAGATGCTAAACACCATTAGGCATAAACAAAATATAAGTTAATACCACAGTAGTATACTTTACATCTACTGGAATGAATCTAATTTTAAAAGGCAAATCTAAAAGTGTGACACGTGACGTTGAAGAACTCATTCACTATTAGTGAGACTGTGAGATAAAGCAGCCACGTTGACAAACAGACTGGCAAGATGTCAAAGTGTTAGCATAGAATTGCCAGATGACCCCGGAATGCTATTTCGAGGTATATATCCAACAGAATTTAAAGCATATGTTCAAACAAAAAAGTTGTATGGGAATGTTCATGACAGCATTATTCAGAATAGCTAAAACTCAAATGGTATTTTTGTCATCATGAACAAAAAAACCTTCTGTTTGGTTAACAATGCATATAAAATTATTTAATAATTAAATATTATGCCTTTAATCCCAGCACTTGGGAGGCAGAGGGAGGCGGATTTCTGAGTTTGAGGCCAGCCTGGTCTACAGAGTGAGTTCCAGGACAGCCAGGGCTACACAGAGAAACCCTGTCTTGAAAAACCAAAAAAAAAAAAATTAAATATTATATGTGTAATTTATTTTTAAATATCAAAAGCAATAAAGCTAATTAACAAAATTACTACCCAAATGTCTGCCAACAGGTTAAAAATATATACTGATACATTCTAGCAAAACTGATATTAAATCTGAATAAACACATAAAAGTAAAGATCAAGCAATTAAACTAGCAAATTTTAATTAGATGCAAAACATGTTATTAAGGATTAAGAAAATGTGCCTTAATCAAGAAGCATATCTCTATTTTCACACACACACACACACATACACACACACACACATATATATACATATATTTATATATGTATATAAATATTGTAGGGGGCAGTGCCTCTGTGGCCTAGTGAGGACATGGAGGTCAGATAATAACTTATGAGTCAGTTCCCACTTTCCCTTCCAAGAAATCAAACACATGCCACTGTTCTTGACAACTTTACCACTGAGCCATCTCCTTGGCCTTCAGAAATATTTATTGAAATAAAAAAATCATAAGGAAGTAGGTGGCCTGCCCCAAATCCGTCTGCCTGCTGGGACTCCAACAAGCACAGTAGCCCTGTCAGAGCTTCATCTTCCTTCCAGTCTGCACCTACACCTGCAGTCACAGAGCAGTGCACTACACCTTACCACACCACACAGCTCTGATTACCTCTCAGGTGGCTTGCACTAACACACAGGTAAGAACCACCACTCCTGCCTCAATTCCCCTACCTACTTCAACCCTAGCAAGCCCAGTAGCCATGGAGCTTGTTGGAGCTCTGTCCTTCTTCCAGTCAGCATCGACACCTGCAGTCACAGAACAGTGCAGAGCACTCCATCCCACAGCTCTTCCTGCCTCTCAAGAGGCCTACTCAAATTCAGGAAATGCAGTTCCACCTGCCTTCTGGGAGGCATGCTCCAAGCTGGAACACACAGGCCAGTCAATACCAGAGACAAACAGATGGCAAAAGGCAAGGTCAAGAACATAATCAACAGAAACTAATGCAAGATGTGGATCAGAACCCATCCTACTACAGCAAGATGTGGATATCCTAATACATTGAGGAAAAAGATTGTGGCCTTAAATCCCATTTCATGAAGATGATAGACGTCTTTAAAGAGGATGTAAATAATACCCTTAAAGAAAAACAGGAAATCACAAACAGGTAGAAGCCCTTAAAGAGGAAACAAATACAGGAAAATAAAATCAAAAGGTGAAGGAAATGTATAAAAAAACACTCCAAGACCTAAAAATGGAAATAGTAGCAATAAAGAAAACACAAAGGGAGGCAACTCTGGAGATAGGAAACCTAGGAAAGAGATCAGGAGTCATAGTTGCAAGCATCACCAACAGAATACAAGAGATAGAAGAGAGAATCTCAGGGGCAGAAGACACCATAGAAAACATTGACACAACAGTCAAAGAAAATGCAAAATGCAAAAAGCTCCTAACCCAAAACATCCAGGAAATCCAGGACACAATGAGAAGACCAAACCTAAGGATAATAGGTGTAGAAGAGAATGAAGACTCCCAACTTAAAGGGCCAGTAAATATCTTCAACAAAATTATAGAAGGAAACTTCCCTAACCTAAAGAAAGAGATGCCCATGAACATACAAGAAGCCTACAGAACTCCAAATAGACTGGACCAGAAAAGAAATTCCTCCTGTCACACAATAATCAAAACACCAAATGCACTAAACAAAGAAAGAATTTTAAAAGCAGTAAGGGAAAAAAGTAAAGTAACATATAAAGGCAGGCCTATCAGAATTACACCAGACTTCTCACCAGAGACTATGAAATCTAGAAGATCCTTGGCAGATGTTATACAGACCCTAAGAGAACACAAATACCATCCCAGACTACTCTCAATCAACATAGATGGAGAAAACAAGATATTCCATGACAAAATGAAATTTACACAATATCTTTCCACAAATCCAGCCCTACAAAGGATAATAGATGGAAAATACCAACACAAGGAGGGAAACTACACCCAAGAAAACACAAGAAATTAATCATCTCACAACAAGCTCAAAAGAAGAGAATCACACACACATAATACCACTTCTGACAACAAAATAACAGAAACTAACAATCATTGGTTATTAATATCTCTCAACATCACACACATATTATCACTACCACCACCAAAATAACAGGAACTAACAATCATTGGTCATTTATAACTTTCTACAAGAATGGAGTCAATTCACAAATAAAAAGACACAGGCTAGCAGAAAGGATGCAAAACCAAGATCTATCATTTTGCTGAGTACAAGAAACACACCTCAGCAACAAAGACAAACACTACCTCAGAGTAAAGGGCTGGATAAAGGTTTTCCAAGCAAACAGATGCAAGAAACATACTGGAGTAGCCATTCTAATATCTAATAAAATAGATGTCCAGCCTAAAGTTATGAAAAGACATGGGAAAGGAAATTCATATTCTTCAAATAAAAAATCCACCAAGATGACATCTCAATTCTGAACAACTGTGCCCCAAATGCAAGAGCATCCACAATCATAAAAGAGACTTTACTAAAGCTCAAATCTTACATTTAAACCCATACAATATAGTGCTGGGTCCCTCACTTGCAGCAGACAGACTGCCTCAATTCATACTCTCCTGCCACTGCCTCACAGAAGTGCTTCAACTACCCACAGTCCCTCGACAGAAGAGACCAGTGTACTGGGCACTGGTCCTTATCTCACTCAGGCCTGTGCCAAAGATGTAAAATCTGGTACAGATGCTCCAGCCTTAATGCTTCAAGGTGTAGATGTTTTAGCCGATGCTGTAGCTGTTACAATGGGGCCAAAGGGAAGAACAGTGATTATTAAACAGAGTTAGGGAAGTCCCAAAGTAACAAAAGATGAGGTCACTGTCGCAAAGTCAAATTAACAGATATCACTTACCAAAGTTAAATCAAGATCAGATAAACTATCTGTAGTGGCTATTCCTGGTTTTCAACTTGACTATGTCTGAAATGAACTACAATCCAGAATTAGAAGTTTCACCTGTGGCCCTAATCTGGAGGCTGAGAGATACAAGTTTCTGATCTGAATCTTGGCATGGAGACCTTGAGGAATAGTGGCTATGAATCCCATAGGATTAACATAGAAAGCTCTATGAGTTCAAGATCATCTGGGATTAAAGGTGTGGTGGCATAGTGGCTATGAATCCTAGATGATTAAGACTGGAAGATCTACGAGTTCAAGCAAGGTCATCTGGGGTTAAAGGTGTGCTGGAGATCTATATAAGGACATTGGAAGAAGGAAGGCTCTCTCTGCTTCGCCTGCTTGCCTTGTGGGACTGAGCAATTGCTGAATCCTTGGACTTCCATTCACAGCTGCTGCTGCGACTGTTGTTGGGAGTTGATTGTTGGGAGTTGGACTACAAACTGTAAGTCATCAATAAATCCCTTTACTACATAGAGACTACCGTAAATTCTGTGACTCTAGAGAACCCTGACTAAGACACTATCTAAATAGAACAGAAGCAGTCAATAAAAGTCTCACAAGCAAAAAAAGTTCAGGGCCAGATGATTTTAGTGAAGATTTTTACCGGATTTTCAAAGAAGAGCTAATATCAATACTCTTCAAACTATTCCACAAAGTAGAAACAGATGGAACACTGAAAAACTCATTGTATAAGGCCACAGTCACCCTGAATCCCTAAACCACCCAAAGATTCAACAAAGAAAGAGAACTTCAGACTGATTTCTGTTATGAACATTGATGTAAAAATACTCAATAAAATTCTCGAAAGCCAAGTCCATGAACACATCAAAAACATCATGATCAAGTAGGCTTCATCTCAGGGATGCAGGGATGGTTCAACATGTGAAAACCCATATAAACAAACTGAAAGAAAAAATGTGATCATCTCATTGGATGCTAAAAATGCCTTTGACAAAATCCAACACCCCCTTATGTTAAAAAGTCTTGGAGAGATCAGAGATACAAGGAACATACCCTAAACACAATAGAAGCAACATACAGCAATCCAAAAGCCAACATCAAATTAAATGGAGAGAAACTGAAAGCAATTCCACTAAAATCAGGGATGAGATAAGGCTGCCCATTCTCTCCCTGTCTGTTCAATATAGTACTTGAAGTTCTATCTAGAGCAATAAAACAAGTAAAAAAGGAGCTCAAGGGGATACAAACTGGAAAGGAAGAGATCAAAGTACTGCTATTCATAGAATATATGATAGTGTCTATAAGTGACCCAAAAATTCTTCCAAAGAACTCCTACAGCTGATCAACACCTTTAGCAATGTGGCTAGATACAAAATTTACTCAAAGAAATTGGTAGCCTCCTTTATACAAATGAGAAGGAAATCATGAATATAACACCCTTCACAATAGTCTCAAATAATACAAAATAACTTGGTGTAACTCCAACCAAGCAAGTGGACAGATGGCATTCTAGCATTCCTAACACCCAGCACCACAAATAAATATAATAGTAATGATGATGATAACGATAACTGTCATGGTTTGAATATGCTTTGTCCAGGGTAAGTGGCACTATTTGGAGGTGTGGCCTTGTTGGAATATGTGTGTGTCTGTGGGAATGGTCTATAAGACCCTCATCCTAGATACCTGGAAGCCAGTATTCTTCTAGCAGCCTTCAGATGAAAATGTAGAACTCTCAGCTCAGCTTGCATCATGCCTGCCTGGATGCTGCCATGCTCCTGCCTTGATGATAATGAACTGAACCTCTGAACCTGTAAGCCAGCCTCAATTAAATGTTGTCCTTATAAGAGTTGCATTGGTCATGGTGTCTATTCACAGCAGTAAAACTCTAAGATAACAACTTTCTCATCATCTGAGGATAAAATAGAAAGGGGAGACCAAGTTAGAGTAGAGTTCTAGAAACCTGTAGAGTACAGGCTCAAATATGGCTGTTAATAATTTAAAGCTAATCAAATATCTGCTCATAGAACATTTTTATCCAGCAAAATTAAGAGGAAAATAAAGGAATAATAGAAAATTATAATGAATAGGAATTACTTAAACTAGGCATGGTGGTATATACTTTTTATACAAGCATTCAGGAAACTAAGACAAGAAGATTATGAATTTTGAAGCTAGCCTGAGCTACATAGCAAGAACCTGTCTTAAAAGAGAAAACGGAAAATAAGAGTGAATGTGGGAAAATATGCAGCAGATAAATGAAGGTCATAATTGCAAACAGCTGATTTTTCTTGTTAAGCAAAAACTTTCAGACCAAGTAAAATGACTAAAACTAAAAATTTAAGTCTTTAAATTCTAATTGTTACCCGAAGAATGCATAAAATAAGTGGACATTTAAGATAACTAGTTTAACATGCTAAATTAGAAAAAACAGTGTGAAACTGAAATAATATACGGTACAGAAGTCAATTTAAATAAAGTAAAATAAATAAATTAAAATTGCAGCACAAAATTAGGTATTAGTAAAGCTTTGTCCTGGTTTGCTTTTCCTTGCTGTGATAAACACTGGTCAAAAGTAACTTGACTTACAGGTTATAATCTTTCATCAAGGCAAGCCAAAGCAGGAACTAAAGGCAGGAACCTGAAAGCAAGAACTGAAGCAAAGACTGTAGAGAAATGCTGCTTTTTTTGCTTTCTCAGATACCTTTATTATGCAGCAAAGGCCCATCTATCTATGGAGGGAAATATTCTTCCTTGGACAAGGAGGCTCACTCCCCTACATCACTTAACAATCAAAAAAGTTTCCCCCACTGGTAGGCTCACAAGCCAGTCTGGTGAAGCCAATTCCTCAATTGAGATTCCCTCTTCACAGGTATGCCTAAGGTTGATGAAAACTAACTAGCTTGAACCTCTACCTCCTAAGTGCTGATACTACAAATGTGTGCAGCTGTGTCCAGTTTATACAGGGCTGGAAATCAAATTAGGGACTTCCTGAATACTAAGTAAACACCTAGCAACTGTGCTACACCACCAGCTCACTGTTTTATAAGTTTTCTGATATTTTTAAGGTTTAATTTTTTACACATAAATTTGCAAAGCACATAGATTAATACCATAGATGCTGAAAAATGGGGGGGGGGGTGAGCTATTGTTTTACCAATGTCTGGTGTAGTAACCTTAGGCAAGTCACTTTTTCTATGTCTTAATCTCACCATTTATAAAATAGGGCTGGCTTTGGATTTTAATGAGGCTGTTCAAATTTCACAAAGTCTATTTAAGAAAATATAGAGTGCTTTCCTACCACAAAAGACCTTGATTTGTTTCACATTGACATGCTACCCTAGAAAGAAAGCTCTATCTAAACATAGACAGCATTCTGAGCAAAGACCCTTCAAAAGGTCCCAGCTCAAACTTAGTGTGCTGTATTAATGAACAGACAACTTGATTGGTGCAGCTGGGTGTCTGCTTTATTTGGGTAGTATAAGATTGGCTGAGAATTTGGTTACTATAATTGCCTGAGACTCAGTTGTTTTTAGTTCTGTTTTGGCTTCCTTAAACCGCAAGGTGGTTAGTTTATAGTCCACTGTATACACAGGCCTCTTTGGGCCAAATTTCATTACTTAATTCCAGATGACAACGATACATTTTCCTAGGACAATAATTACAGCACTATAAGAGTTAGTCAACATACTCACTCGCCTACAGTACACTACTCCCACCATTGAGGCATCTGAAGCCAGAAGCGCTTGTCAGCCCGGAGTTACAGGGCAAAACTGCACAGCAGAAGAAGTCCTGTCTCAAACACAAACACTCCAGGATTGAGGAAGCGAAAGCTAACAATTGTGTCATCCCTACTCTGTGCTCCCTACATAGTCCACAGGAAGAAACAGCTATCATTCTTAGCTAAGTATTTGTAAGTCTTGATCTACAAGGTAGACAAGCACTTTTGAGTGGTGTTCCAGTATGCTTATGGGTGATTTTTTAAACAAAACTAAATCTTTACTAAACTGAGTATCCCACACCAGACTTATTTCAGAGTAATTTGTAACTGCTATTGTTGGTGTTTAAACATAAGCGGCTTTTTTTTTTTTTTTTTTTTTTTGCTACAGGCCATCAAACGGCAATTACCAAAGCCTAACAATTCTGCATACATACAACAAATGTTAAAAGTTTTAGATAGAATTGAAAGACAGTAGAAACAAAAGAAACAACAGATACTCACCTTTATCAAAATCAGTGCACCCAGTTTATTTTTACTAACTACTTCAATATAGTAAGGCAAATGTATTTCAAATTGCATTGAAATATAATCTCTACATATTGCTGAATTACAAGAGTACTATGAAAAGTAGAATCCAATCTACAATAAATGTGAAATATGCCTCACCCATACTTCAAATTTGAAATACAATCAACTTTCTATAGTGAGAACTTAGAGGGGTGGGGTTACAATACAGAAACTGAAGAGTTCATTTACCATTGCATGTGATTTTTTTTGTAGGATTTCTTGATTCTGTGCATGTGCGTTCATAATTTATCTACAATAGCTTTATGACCTTTAAAATTAGTGGGCATTCCTTTCAGACAACTCACATTGCTCTTTTATTGTGGATGAAATAAAATCATATGCATCAGAGTGTGTGTCACGTAAGTAAATATATACACATATAGAATGTGAATTAACACAAGTTCAGAATAGCTATGCACATAATTGTACAAGGGGGCTGACATTTGACAGTACAGGGCCCTTTCTTCCTACTTTGCCTGATCCATTTTAGGATTATTTGACAGAAAGTGGAACAGAACTACCCCTGTTAATTATATAAAGCAGTTGTAAGTTCACTGGCCTGGAAATCAGGAAAAACTGAGTTCCAATGCTGAGGCTGAATAGCCATCTTCTACTGTTGCTGCCAATTTTCTCATTTGTAAGACTGGCTATCTTTATCCAATTTCTAAACTTTCTCTCAGCTCTAGATTCCTCATTTTATGATTGGACATAATTCAAATGTCATGCTTTCCAAAATATTACCAGAACTTACAAAATGTCACTAAGTGATAATATTTCATATGAAAGAAAATAAAAGCCTTAAAGAAGTCACTATTGCCACCCTGTGCTGTGTCGTCTGCCTATCTGAATTGTTTCACCAGACATTAGTCCATATTCTCATAGTTGGAAACAAACAGCCAGAAAATAGAGATGGGGCAACAAACAAAAGGAATGACCTCTAGTGGGTTCATGGTCTAAAAATAGCACTGGTCAAACTGGTGTGTTGTTTTTGTTATTTTGTTTGCTTGTACTTTTGTAAATACACATAAATTATCTATTCACTCCCTGCCTTGACATAGTGCTCTCACTTACCCATTCACAGCCCTCCACATTCCCTCTCCCACCCCTGTTTCACCCTCTTGCCCCATAGCTCTGTTGTTAGCAGCATTCACCAAAATACAATTCTGCTCACCATTAATCCTTGTCTTCCCCTGCCCTCCACAGTACAAACGTCTCTCTATTTCATTCCTTGCCCCCACCACTAACAACCTGCACATATCTGCAGTCTTTTAGAGAAGTAGCTAGTTTTGTGCAAACCAACTTTGCTTTCCACTGAACACAACTATGGAGGTCACATCCTGTCTGTCATTATAGGGGAAGGAGGCTGCAGAAGCTCTCACTTTGAGAGATATTTGTTGCTATGTTTTAACAGAATTTCAGATCCTATTTTTTAAAGAACAACCAAGAAATCTCTTAAAGCAATTTAAATTTTTGAAATACCTACTCTGAACAAACTTTAGATAAAAATATGTAAAAAATATACCTAAAAATTATATTCTTATATTTGTAATGGTTTTGTCCCAAATATTTTTTTTTAATTTTAAGTCAAAGGCTTGAAGGTAAATGATGACAGAAATATAGTCAAGAGATAGTTATAAGTATTATATCTGCAAAAAAGGTTAAAATGTAAGATGACTGCGATAAAGTAAACAGTCATTTAAAATACCTATGACAAAAGTCAAACATTGCAAAGAGGTAAAAACTTACAAAATTACAATAAAATAAAACTTCCAATGTTATAATAGTCTTTCAAATAATAAACGTTTGCCAAAATTCACTATCCTAGCAAATACAAAGAATCTTCTTAAAATAAACCAGCACTGCATGAGGATCTTTTGTCTCTGAGAATAGTTCTCTCTTTATTGTTCCAAGTCATGTTATTCTCTTAATGACCTGGTTTTTATTTGAAGTTTTGTGTGTCTGTGTGTATGTGCTTGTATACAATACATCACACTTAGACAAATACATACCTGATACAAACATAGAGCTGGTGCATGATCAGCCTGTCTTCCTTCTCTTATTAAGTCAAGGAGTAATCACACAATACAACCTATAATCTTGAATACTGAAAAACAAAATACTTTCATCAATGTTTGAAAAGTAACCCTTAAGAAATGCATTCCTAAATCCTTTAAAATAAACAAATTAAGAGACCAAGAATAGGAATTCAAGGAGATTTAAATTTGAATTAGCTTAACTACTTTTGACAAGTTTACACATGAAAGACACCAAGATTGTATGTACTACTTGCCGCTTTAAGAAGTTTCATTCTGTCTGTCTATATAAAAAAGTTTCAGCCAAAGTTAAATCAATCTCCTCTACTGATTTTCAACATTAGACAAATACCCACCCACCCCCCCTTTTTGAACCCTGCTTTCAGCTTGACTTTTTCCCCAATTGAAATTCAGGCCCTCAATGGTTGGTTTTTCTTGGTTCTAAATGTTGATAAAAAAGGGTTTTCTCCACTCCCTCAATTTGATGTGACAGGCTTCTGACATGAATAATGGAAGCATTTCTTTCACAGGCAAATCAACTTAATTTAGTCAGCCTTTATACTCTCAGTGGGCAAGCCACAATCCCTGAGATTCCATGAGAGCCTTGAAGTTAGATGAAATCTTTAGAATTTGCACAAAATGTATAAAGTAAACAACACTTATTTTGTCACAATACTTGAATAACTTTTATGCAGGAGTTACAGATGAATATATTACTTCCTAATCAGATCCTGATTTACAAGCAATTTGTGATGAACGCTCTACATTCAAGGAGGAAAATGGTCCCTAGTAAGAAAGCTAACAGAATTTTCTACACACATAAATTTTAAAGCATGTGGCTTGAAAACAAAACGATGCAAAAGGGTGAGCAAAAGGAAACATCCAATCCTTCCAAAAGGAACCAATAAACAAACCAAGGTGCATCTACTGGCTAGGGCGCAGGCGTTTATAACAGCACTAGATCTATTTTGAAACAATTCTTTGAAGCAGAATCTTGAACTAAAAGAGCAGCCATCAGATTAAAAGCAATAGATCCACAGTCATTTCCATTTCCAAATTCTGCACACCATTATTCCCCTGAGAACTTTTCAGGTCAGAAAAAAAGACATGTTAATAATACATTCATGAAAGAAAGATGGGGCTCATAAAAATAAAACTAAGACATATGCCTTCTGAGTTGGCCATTCAAGAATGATTTAAAAATGAATGCAACCAAGCTTGGAGTGCACAGATTTTGCATTCAGTCTCTAACAGAATATGGTACTTGGCATTTGTCCTCTGGCCTTTGATGTCATTTATATAGGGAGAAGACTGGAAGGAAGAAAGGAACACAAAACTGGGAATCCAGAGACCTGTTCCAAGTACAGCCAGAAACTTTCCTATTTGACTCTAGACAAGTCTCTTTTCCTATGTAAGCTTCTGATTCTTCTGAATATCGAGAAAGAAGTGGGTGATCTTTAAGCTTATTCCAGCTCTAAAGTGCTATAACTCCATAGCCTGGTGACAAAAGTCCAAATGAGTAGTAAGATTTAAAGAAAGTTTATGACTCTAAACTTCTCTGACAGTATTCCATACGGGGGTGAGGAGTGTGTGTGTGTGTGTGTGTGTGTGTGTGTGTGTGTGTGTGTGAAAGAGAGAGAGAATGTGTGTGTGTGTGTGTGCGAGAAAGAGAGAGAGAATGTGTGTGTGTGTGTGTGTGTGTGTGTGTGTGTGTGTGCATGCTTGCATTTATAAAAGAAAATCCCAGCAACTGAGAAGTCCTTGGAACACAGACAATTCTAACAATTACTTAATTCTATCCCCACCCCTACTCTCTGGCAGTAGATAGGGTGAGGATGGAATCTAGGCCTCCAATACATTAGGCAACTAGTCTACCACTGAGGTCTACCTCCAGTCCAAATTCTAAGCGTTTTAAAATTATCAACTTCTCATATTATATAAAACTGGCAAATAATAACTGGAAGAATTTTACCTAGATTCATACTCTTAGTATATTACAATTTTATCAGACAAATAAAAATCTAACTGTCAAAGCATGCTTTCAGTAAAGACAGCTTCTGTCTTACTATTAAGATTTTTCATGAAGATATGTTCTAGTAAAAATTAGCATCGTTAATATCAGACTTTTCATATTGTAATTTAATTTGTATGCTAATGTTGGCTTCATAAACTAGGAAACTAACTGTTCCTGTACAAAGAGAGAAAAAAAGGTGTTTTAATTTCATATAAACTCTGAGCTAGAGAGAACTATTTCTACATATATGTCATTTCAGAGAGTAAATAACCAGGTTTCTTTAAATTGGTATATCTCTAACCCCCTTTTTTCTCCTTTCCCCTATTCCCACTCCTCTTCTGTCCCCTCCTCTTCCATTTTTTTTTTCTTTCTCAAAATTTGCTAATCAGCCAATTAGGGTTTCCAACAATTATAGTGTCAGGGAAGGGAGACAGGAAAGAGAAATGGGAAAGTACTCAAGGCAAAACAAAATAACTTCACTTTAAAGAGTGTCCACCGTTAACCCCTAGAGAATTTACATTGCACCTTGACGGACTTGCTTTTCCCAGTCTCCATCCCTCCCACCTTCCTTCCCTATTATAATCGTTAGGTCAGTTAATTGGCTGATTAAGAATACCCGGGCATTTTTATTAACTGGCAATTAGAGTCAGACCCTGAGGCACAGAAGATCCTCCTGATTGGGGGTGTCACTTGGGTTATAAAGATTAATAAAGTCAAATGAGCTTTAAGGTCTGGCTTAGTTAATTTAATCTTCTGTATGGATATTTGAGCAATATCCATCCCTCTAATATTATCTTGGTTGCTTTCAAACTAAACTAAACTCATTCCAAAACAGCAGTCATTTATCTTGAAAAGCAGGGGGAAAATATATATTGGAACACTGTGCAAATATCAAACAGTAACAAGCTGGGAAGATCCCTGCCATACTGACGCTTCTTCTACTTTAGTCAGCACGCTGTTTCCTTTCTTTCAATAGAAGACTCAAGTTCCTCATGAAACAAATGTGCAAGAATATGATATGTAACATGTCCTAATCCCTTTAACCTATGTAAATCCTCTCATATCTTCTTTCTATAATTGTGTAAGAAAAGTTAGCACATAGAAATTGCCATTGCATAGGGTGGCCAGTTAGGGCAAAACAAATGTTTCCTTATATTCCAAAGACTTTGTGCGATTATAAGAAGATGGTATATCTTACTAAAATTAGAGCTTGGATAGGCAACTTCAGAATAAGAATATTCTGCAGAATTGATACTGACTGTGAATGTAATAACAAGAGGAAAGGAATCCCAGGGAAATGGTGAAGGCAATCTATACCCCAAGTATAGACTGGTAAAGCAGAATCTATAGCCCAGGATTTTGGATCAGATATGGCCCAAAGTAAAAATCCTGTGCAATAACTGGCAGCTCGCAGCTTCTTAACAGTGAAGCAAGTTACTTAGGCAAAACAAAATCTGATCCCAGTCAAATGAATCAACAACATGCTCTTCAATAGCTAGGAAGAGAAACTGCCATAGCCAGCAGTTTCCAAAAACACAAGAATATTTTTTACATCTGAAATGGGAATAATAACAGAACTCACTTCATAGGTTGAAGGAAAACCAGAAGAGACAATATCAAAGCACTTTCTGTTGTTTGTTTTTTGAGACAGGGTTTCTCTGTGTAGCCCTGGCTGTTCTGGAACTTTGAAGATCAAACTGACTTCAAAATCAGAGATCTGCCTACCTCTGCCTCCTAACTTCTGGGATTGAAGGCATGTACCACCACCACTTGGCTTCAAAGCATTTTTTTTGGTCAAGCTTGACACATAGTAAATAATCAATAAGCAACCACTATTACTGGCATATATCTCTTTTCCCATTTGATACACTAGATGGTGGGGGAACACAGAAGCTGCCGTTGGCATGCATATATATAGCCTGAGATCTTGGAAAAGACAGAAGGAAGAGATCCGAAAACACACAATTTCAGCTTAGAAAGGGAAGAATAAATTTGATCACATTAATCCCAGGGTTAAGGAAATGTCTCATTTTGGTGATCTAGGTCTATGTCAAGTTATTAGGACTCAGAAGGATTTGAGGTCTGCTCAATAACCACAGAAAGGTACAAAAGCTGCTACAGTTTAGGATATTAAACATGCTAGCTAATTTTTCCACTAGAACACATCTTCGTGGAAAATTACAATAATAGTAAAACAGAATAATTGCATAAAGTAACTTGGTTTCTCCTGAACACAGAAGTGAAAAAGAATGACGTAATGAGCAAACTTTTGGATTTTAATTTCTGCTTCTACTAGCTGTTTGACCTTAAGAGACAGAGTTAACCTCTTGACTAAGTAAATTATATTGCTGTGATCGAATACCTGGCAACATGCAACCAAGGGGAGGAAGGATTTCTTTGCCTCAAGGGTTGAGGCTATTTCTATTATGGCCAGGAAGGCCTGGCAGCAGGAGCTGCTTCCAACTGTGGCTGTAGGAGTGGGAGGCTGACTCCTTATATCTTGGCAGATTGGAAAAGAAGAGTAGGGAAAATTATTTCAGCTGGATTTCTCATTTTTATGTTCTTATTCGGTCCAGGACTCCCCTCCATAGGATGGTACCTCCCAGACACAGATCATGTCTTAACCCTCTCACTTAAAGCTGAAGAATCCCTCACAGGTGCACTCAGGAATCTACCTCATCAGTGCCCTAAGGTTTTTTTTTTTTCAATCTAGTCCAGTTGACAATCAAAATTAAGCATTACGTCTCTCTATTCTTTGATTTTAACTAACTCCTGTAAGACAGGATGATAATAAGTCCTAATTTATCATCCATGTTATTAACACTGAATGCTGTAATACTTATAAAACATTTACAAGAGTATCTTATGAAAGGGACTTATATAAAAGATTCCTTAAATAAGCGAAACTCACAAGGTACTTTGTAATGGTAGCCTTACCTTTTCCCCAAATGACAAACTGTGTCTGCTAGAAGGCAGAAATGTGCCACAGCGGGGAAAGCAGCACTTAACCTCACTTTTCTGCTTTCCTCATTCTCTATGCCACAGACGCATGGTGGCAGACACACGTGGGTATTTATCACTGTTGTTAACCTTTTAACCTATGAGGAAAGGAGCAAGAACATCTACCATGAGACACAATTGGAAAGGCTGTGTTCCGTCTCCAACCCTTACTTCTTTGGGAGCCCTCTTCAACTCTCCTTTGCCTACGAGATATAAAATACAAACCTCTTCCTTCAATATAACCCAGGGGCTAGAGAGATGGCCCAGTGGTTAGGGAAAATGGTTGCTCTTCTAGGGGAGCCAGGCTCAATTCCTTGCACCCATATGGGGGCTCACAACCATCTGTAACTCCAGTTCCAGGAGATAAAATATTCTGATATTTATGGGGTCACTTGTACCCAGAGAGGGGAGAAGTAACTTTAGTAAAAGGATCCAATTCATATTTTCCCAATGTCTTTAGAGTCAATATCAAGTTGCATTTAGAAAAGAATAGTGGACTGTTTTCATCCCAACATTTGCTATTTGGATCCTTTGAAAGCTGGCATGCCTTCCAAGAGTTCAAGCCAAATATCATTTCATGATTTCTGATGTGCTGTTTGCATGGGACTATGGGGCATTCCAATACACACTGAGTGCCATGATCTTGGCCTTTTTGACCCCCTCCCATTGCATCACTAATGCATGTAAGAACTATAGAGTTAAGGGTATCCAAGGGGTCAAACTAAGTAGGATATGCTGCCCTTTCTCTCCCACTTGTGTTTTCTCCATAGCAATTCAGTTACTGCAGCAAAATTCCTCAAGGCAGAATTTTGGCCCCTATTATGAACTTAAAGGACAATAGCACTGCCAGCCAAAAAACCCATAGCCAGGGGTTGGCGTCGGAGAGGTGGCCAGGTGTTTAATTGTTTTTGCAGAGGACCCAGGTTCAGTTCTTAGCACCTGAAAGGTGGCTTATGATTAGGCAGTTTCAGGGGAGCCTGGTGTTCTCTTCAGACCTCCTTAGGCACCAGGCAGGAATGTGATGAACATATATACATTCAGGCAAAACACTCATATATGTAAGATAGATAAATCTGTTCCTTCCATTTTACACAGTCTGCAAATTTCCGTGTATATTAATTTATTTTGATCACCAATACAAGGCTTGAGATGTGAGTCACCTCATCCAGGGACATATTAATGCACTTACATTGCTCTGTATTAAACAGGCTGCTTTCTTTTCGTGAGTAAAAATTCCGTTGTATTTTGAGTTAAAACTGTTTCAGGAATTCCAAGTATGGAAAATAGATGCTGTTCATGAAGGTTAATATTATGCCAAAAGGATGTGTTTGATCCTCTTTGAACGCTACAACGGAAACCCCCTAGGGGCAGTTCTACCTGTTATCATTTGATAATGCTTGATTTAAATTGAATGAAGAGTAGGAAGGGTTCCTGGCCAGATGTGGCAGTACAAACCTTTAATCCCAGAACTTGGAAGGCAGAAGCAGGTCGATCTTGATGTGTTCAAGGCCATCCTGATCTACAAGGCAAGTTCTAGGTTAGCCAGGGCTGCATGATGAGAATCTGTTTCAAAATTTCAAAGATGTGGGGCTCTTTATAGTTTAACTACACTGGATTAAAAGAAATCCAAAGACTATTTCATAATATAGTTCTTCCCATGATTTTCTATAAGTTTACTAGCTCATCACTTATTAGTCTCTGTTTGTCAATGAAAAGCCATACCTTAACATAGGGGTGTAGACAAATATGAATAACATTTCCTGCTATGTTATAAGTCAACAGTTCATGCAAGTGAACTTTCATTTCTTTCCCATTAAAATTGCTTATTTGCCTCATCTGGATGCATACTTAAATGATAATAAGATACAGAATAGATAAGTTTGACCCCTGCTAGTAGGTTTTGCCATTTCTAGGGTATTTATTGTTAATTGGTTGCATTATGTGTCATATCTGATTCTTCCACACCGTTCGTTGTTGATGCCGATGATTCCCCAGAACACTAAAACAACTAGAAGGGCTTTCGCCAAAGGAAGGAAACAGAAGCAAAGCTCCTTAAGGAAGATGATTTCCTGATAATAAAATTCATTCCATTCTCTAAAATGTGCAA
>JADRCD010063501.1:0-10482 GCA_019843815.1 Montemys delectorum | reverse complement strand
GAAAAATCCTTTTTGATGGCTATATCTTACGCTATTGCATAGGAGCAGTATAGCTCACATAATACCTATCTATTTGATGGATTGTTCAATTACTTTACAGATTTTTGTTTGTGTGGTTGTTTTTTTGTTGTTGTTGGGTTTTTGTTTTTGTTGCTATTCACCAACAATGACAGTGACATATCCTTATACATCTTGTGGATTGTAATAGACTTTCTTAGAGAGAAATGCTTGTACATGTTACTTCAACTGACTTCTTAGGCAATGATTTGAGACAGAGTTTCTCTGTGTAGCCTTGACTGTCCTGGAACTCTCTCTGTAGACCAGGCTGGCCTCGAACTCAGAAATCCACCTGCCTCTGCCTCCCAAGTGCTGGGATCAAAGGCGTGCGCCACCACCGCTCGGCTCTTCTAATGATTCTTATTACCGTTTAGTCCATGGAATTCAGAGTAAAAAGATAGGGAGTCAAGTTCAAATTTAACTTTTGGATCATTTACAATCTGAATATTAGTTTTCTCATCTGTAAAATAGAACAATAATATGTTAATGATAGCTAGACCATGAGATACATGTAAATGTGGTATTGGAAATAAACATTTAACTAACATCGATATATTGTTAAGATTTCATAAGCAGCTATAAGCATGGTGGTGCATATGCAGAAATCTGGCACTTGAGAGGCAGAGATGGGGAAATCCTGAGAGTTTAAGAGGAGCTTGAGTTTTTTTACCAATCTCCATTACAATTTCCATAACAATAACGAGTTAAAGGCCGCTTTAGTTGCCTTACAGGGCCTTCTTCAAAGAAGGCTGCCCTAGAGCATCTGCAGCAATCCTTCTAGGTTCCTAGATTCAGTTCTGCTGCTGTTTCAAGTTAGGCTGTGTATATAGTGGGGAGCAGGGGCTTTCAATCCACTGCATATCTGGCTGTCACGTACTCAGATGATATTTGACCCCCTAAAGTTCTTAAGTGCAGAGCATTCACCTGGTGATTATTTGTCATTGTCTGCTGTGCTGGGAGCAAAGCTGATCATGTTCTTTTCTTCTTCCTCATTGGGCCCTCTATAAATACACCCAGAGTGTGTGGGTCTGAATTGAACACTCTGGCGAGACACCAGCTTTCTCAGGAAGAAAGAGATCAGTTGCATTATAACACAACTTGGAATTCCTTTCCAAACTTCTGGTGCTTTTGCTTTGGAAAAAAAACTGCTGCTGTTCATCATTGCCAGCCAAAAGCATTTATAGATTATGGATTCTTTTATTGAAAATGAAGCATTCAACAAGCAAGGCATGCTTTCTTAGAGGTTGTGAGGCATAAACCAATTGTACAGCAGGCACATAGTACTTATTATTTGGTTCTGACAGGTGCCTTTCTCTAATTATTTATTTTATTTACTGTTTTCTATTACATGTAGAGTCATAAGACACACATCCACACAAAAACTTTAACTTAGCCTGGGCATGGTGATACATGTCTTTAATCTTAGCATTCAGGAAGTCAAGGCACATAGATCTCTGGGTTTAAGGCTAGCCAGGTTTTCAAAAAGAATTCCAGGCAAGCCAGTATACCCTGGCTCAAAAGGACATTTTAACCTGCATAAGAAATTCCTATATTATTTAAAAGATGAAAGTAGGTAGATATGAGACAAACAAAACACATATACACAAAACAAAACAAAACAAAAATCAAAAAACAGAGGCGATGTGAAAAGCACTGTCTTTTAGCTAGAGAAGGTAGGAATCAAGGAAATGTAAGGCTTCAAAGTCTTTTTGTATCAGAGAAAGAAGTTACACACACACACACACACACACACACACACACACACACGTACACACACAAAACTGTTTTGCATCAACAAAAGAAAATACATAAAGCAAACTAAGAATAGAAATCAGATTGGCTTTTATCATGCTAAAAGTAAACAAAGGGGGGAAAGTGAAGAAAAAAGAAAAGACTATAGGTTCCTAGAAGGCAAAGGTGGGGCTGCCTTAGGGGTTTTTCTGGTCTTTGTGCCCAACATGGGACTCTCCGTGAAAAAAAGGCAAGCCTGCATGGGCATACATAGCACAGGGACATAACAGTATCTCAAAAAAAAAAAAAAAGTGTTACAGAGCATAACCTTAAAGCTTTTGGTGACTGGCTACAGAGGATAAGGGTATAGAAATAGTGACATATTCAGAGAAATGGTGATTTAATGTGAGTGGGACAGAGTAGATCCCAGGTTTCAGGGATAATTGGAGGACAAGCTGTCCTTCTTCGTGGATACTATACCTGTAGCAAGGATGAGAAATCTGTGCAATAAGGGAGGGTGTGCCCGAGGTTTTATTTACTTGCAAATAAGAATGCTTCCCAATTTCTACCTACCTACACATGAGGCATGAGTCACCACGGGACTTCAGGACCCAGGAAGACCAGTCTTAGAAATCAAAAGGGTGCATGAAGTTCTGTTTCATCTCAGCTGTTCAAGCCTCAACAAGCTAAGCTTGAAGTGAAAAGGAGCCAAGAAAATGAAAATGCCTATTACTCAGGCTTTGACAGACAAAGTAGGTTGCTTGGTATCATATTTGAAAGTGATAGAACAGGCGAGAGAAGAAGGCGTAGGACATAGCTTGATGTCTCCGTCAAAAATAAGAACCAACACGCATTCTCCAAGTGAGAGTCGGAACAGGGAGAAGGGAGACAAGACTGTGAGTTTCCCAGTTCTCACTGAGTTACAGAGATTCTGAACAAATAGAACAAGGAACTCACATAGAGGACATGGTACTATTCTAGAATATTTCTCAAGAAAGTGAAAAAAGGAGTACTCTAGATGCCTTTATTATTGTTGTTGCTAATTGAGACAGTCTGCGCACTCCAAGGCTGGTCTGGAACTCCCTGTGTAACCAAGAACTTCGAATCTTCCTGCTTCTATCACCCAAGTGCTGGGATTATAAGCGTGTGCTACCATACCTGGCTTTCTAGATGGCCTTTGAAAAGACCTAGAATATTCTATATATAAACTATAAAAGCAAATCCCCAGTGTAAACAGTTCTTAATTTTTAAAAAAAGATTTATTTACTATTATATCTAAGTACACTGTAGCTGTTTCCAGACACACCAGAAGAGAGTGTCAGATCTCATCACAGATGGTTGTGAGCCACTATGTGGTTGCTGGGATTTGAAATCGAGACTTTCAGAAGAAACTCAACTGCTGAGCCATCTCTCCAGCTCCATTTCTTAATTTTTAATGGCAAAAAGGATTCCCTGGATGCTGTCTGAACATGACTATACATTTCCTTCTCCCAAATTTATTATTTTCTCCGTGTGCAAAATATATTCACTTTGTCTTTTCTTTGTTTGTTTTGTTTGTTTTCTTGAGACAGGGTTTCTTGAGACAGCCCTGGCTGTCCTGGAACTCACTCTGTAGACCAGGCTGGCCTCGAACTCAAAAATCTGTCTGCCTCTGCCTCCAAAGTGCTGGGATTAAAGGCGTGCACCACCATTGCCCAGCTCACTTTGTCTTAATAGCTCTATTTTTTTTTTTACTGCATCAACTATAATTCCAAATAATCTCAACTGCCATTAGCTCCCATCAATCCAAAATTATATCATCTAACTCAAAGGATGAGATTAAATATGACTCATTATAGGGCAAGATCCCCTTCTACCTGTGTACTTATAAAATCAGAAAACATGATCCATTTTCAGAATGTGATGGCAGGGCAGGTGTTAGACAAGGACACTCTGTCCAAACAGGGAAATAGGTGGGCCAAAACTAGAACAAAATAATTCACTTATTCATACAAATATGTGTCGCCCTACTATGTGTTTTAGGAGCACACAGCCCAGTGCTGAGTAGTAGGACAAATCTCTACCTTCATGGAAAGGCTGTAATTCCAGCTCCTGTGCTACCCATCCTAAATGCTTTGTTGGCCTTCTTAGCATCAGATCTGATCAGCAGGGCACAAGTGTGCGTGCTGAGGCAGAGAGAAGAAAGAGCCTGAGTGTTTGGTGAAAAGTCAGGTTGGCTTGCTGTCTGCATATGCTTGAATAAAACAACTGGCAAGGTGCTGTATACCATTCTAGGGAAAGAGAGCAAACTACAAGTAGCTGCTATAATTAGAAAAACACAGGAGTTGCTTTCAAAGAAGGAAATTTGTTCTAAAAGGGTATGGAGAAGGCAAACAGTCACCGCTTCCCTCTGGTTCCCCACGTCTCTTTGTGAGGCTGTCAGGAAACACAGTAGTCTCTCCAACACATCTAAGCTCCTACAGTGGCAGCTGAAGAAAACCACGATAATCTCTCTCCATCTTTCTCACAGTTTCGGTAATTTTTGAGACTTCAGTGAATGGATGACACTCAACATTCAACATCCAAGGAGCCACTTTTAATTGGGATAGTGACTAAAAAAAATGTGTAACAAATTGATTAAAGAGTAATAGTTAACACATTCATCAGGGAATCTAAATAGGTCATTGTGAGAACTTCTTAAGGTTCAATGAGGGATAAATCTTTACAGGTACTAGGGTTTTCTTTTAACTTTGCACTGTGGGACCTGGAACAGCGATTGGTCTGGTTTGAGTGGGTTATGACATATACTACATTCTACTGAGCCCCAAAGCACTGCCTATTCCAATCCTTACGTCCTGCCTAACAGGTAAAAAGTGACAGGGCCAAATTTAGAGACAAAGCAGTTCTCATTCCCTAGGCTATTCTACCAGGCAGTAGAAAGGAAGGTTTAATAAATTTTAATGGCAGGCTTCACTTCCTTTCCTTGGAAACTCCTGCAAGATTAGCTGGATTGCTTGCCACCAATTTCTGCCCTCTAACCCCCACCTCTCCAAGCTCCACTCAAGAGTGGACATTACAAAACCCCGATCTCTGTCCACATCCCTCTCATGTTCCTATCCCTTCAGTGGCTGTCACTGCCAAAAGAGTACAACTCTGGATTACTTCTTAGGCTATCTATAGCCCCTGGCATTTTTGACACACCTTTTCAGTCTCATCTTTCACTCCCCACTTCTCTGATACTCCGGCTTGTGGCCTCAGCTCTCTAGCCACATGCCTACTGATGTACTTTCATGTCTTTGAGCCACTGCTCACACCACATTCCTCTGCTGGGAAGATCCTTCCTTGCAATCATTATCTGCCAAAATTCTTCTTGTCTTTCAAAGCCTGGTTTAAAGGCTACCTATTTTTGAAGTCCTGTATAATTCTCTCACTAGGAATGAATCTTTCCCTTCTTTAGGCTAGCAGGACTTTATTTATGTTTCTCTTATAACACTAATACAAGGCTAGGATAGTAGCGATGTAAGTATGCCTCATCATCTACCTTGAAAGAGATCACGCTCAGTTGCTATCTATATGCCCATAGTGCTGGCATATAGTTGCTCAGCACTGGATGAATGGATCCAAATGATGGTGATATATTCACATGAGATGATGTGTATGTAGAATGGATTCTGTATATCCTTATTAATGTACATATATAGCCAATCAAACTTAACACCACATAAAACACAGATGCCTAATACATAAAATAACTCCTAATATGACAGCATGTATGTATAACTACACTGTACTAGATGTTCTGCCTTACAGGCTTCATTTTGAAAGGGTATCAAAGAAATGATTACAGCTTAAGTGACTTCCAAGAATGACAGAGTGCATGCACCCAAGGAGAAGTTTATTTCTGTGTTGAATCTCAACCTCTTAGAGTGAAAACCTGTAGCTTCAACAATTTGCACTGGAAGTTATCTGATGGCAAGTATTGATCAACCAGTTTCCCACACAATAGTCCAGAAACCAACATAAATAAAAAGGTATCAGCAGTAAGATTACTGCTTCCTGCTTCTGGGCTGGACATCTTTCAGCTCTCCACCTCCTTCAAGAATCTATGCGCAGCAATAACGAACTGCCTCTAGCTTGGCTTAGGCTTTTGTATTAGCTCATTAATGAGTCTGGATTCCTTCCCCATTTTCCGTGGTATCCCAGGCAGAGACAAAGACTCAGGCAGCAGGGGGCAGCTTTCCTTTTGCCTGATAACAAGTGCTCACTAGTCTCTGTCTGTAGTTAACAAATTCCGTAGGTCTTTGAAGGTAGGGCCCACAGAATGGGTCCGGCCTGCTCTAAGCTCTGCAATGCAAAACAGAGCTTCTCTGCAATTCAAATAGAGCTCAGGAATTCAGGCCTTAAGCAGTGTTCCTGGCATCTCTGACATCACCCCAACAGCTGAGAGTGATGGTGTCTTAAGGAAAGCTCAGTAGCTCCGAGCCTTGTAAATTCTTTCTGCTCTGCTGGCATGTGAAATGCATACACTCTCACAAATACACTATACACTTTTCCAAATCATTCTAAATGCCTCCTGGAAGACATCTGCCAATAAGGATCCCATGGCAGCCACATTTTAAATATAGGAACCTCTCAACATCTTCAACTAGAGAACAAAATGCAAAAGGAATGCAGATTAACTTGCCATGAACTTTATAGCTCTGAAGTCTATTTGATACTACTGTTTCATGAAAGGTCCTGGCAGGATGAAGATCAAAATGAGACTTCTGGATCTTGTGCTAAGATCCCGTAGCTGCACTCGGAGGGCAGCTTGCCTACTAATAGAGTTTCTAATTTAGGGCAGAGTTCAAACTTGGGGGAAATGTAAAAAAATTGATTTAAGTACACGCACACACACGCTCATGCATGCAGATACCACCTATATTTCATCTATCAGCTTCATTTTCTCTTCAAGCACTTTGAGCCAAACTAAATTTTCAACAGTTAAAAAAAATCTGTTGAAGTTTGGCTAGATACCATTTTTCCAAGAATCTTTAGAATTTAGATTATTGTGTTTAGAATTTTAAGATCACGGAAACGTTCCAAACTAGAAAAGACACAGTGCCTCCAATCCTGCAAAGACTCAAATAGCTTCTGCTAACACTTCATACTATAATAATATGAGAGGAGATAGTAGCTGTAATTTATGTGTACATTGCATCTTTATACTGAGCATTCAAGACAGATGATAGTATACCCATTTCCCAGGTATTAGGAAACTAGAACAACAGGAAGTTAAAGAATTCATCCAAGGGCCTGACTGGCAGCTGAGCACAGGTAGATTTGGTTCCAAACCCTTTTTGCTTTATGTCGAAGTAAAGTAAATACTCTAGTGTTGTGGTTTCTATCTTTTCATTGTAATTCGAATCCTGTACCAATAAGGTTTTACAATAATGACAGGTACTTCTGTAATGAAAACGTATTTTCCTTTTTGCTTTTGTTTTTTTCCTCCTTCTCCTCCTCTTCTTTTGTGGTGGTCCCAAGGGTTGGGGGTGGGCCTGAGAGGACTGGGAAGTGACTATGACTAGGGTGCACTCTGTGAAAGTTCCAAATAATTAATAAAGATAGTATCTTAATAAAAAAATAAAAAGCCTTAACATTTAAAAAAAAAAACAAAAAACACCCAAACCACCAAACCCTCAGGTAGAGCCATGAACCTTGCAGTCACCAAACAATCCTTTTAAAGCTTTAAATAGAGTGAAGAAAATTTTCCTAGTCTCTCTCTTGTTTTTCCAATCCAAAGTGCCTATGCACACATACACTTCTTCCCTGCCAATTCTGACCACAGCATCTACAGTACTTGCTAAGTGATGGCTCCTTGTTGCTGTTTCCATTATCACCCAAGCCAACGATGTCTCCACAGTCAGTTTCCTTATCTACCACGTGCACACTCGTGTTTGGGAATCCCAATGGAATACTGTACATTTATCCCTGGAACTTTTCAACTCTCTAGCTTTCTCTTGTTATTCAGCCTGTTAAAATATATTTGAATCCAAATGACAATATCAATATAATAGTTAATACTACCTGCCTGCGTGCTATGACTGAATATTAATGACATGGCTTGCCTCTCTGTCTTCAAGTTCAAAGCAGAGCAGCAAAGACCTCTCTACAGGCTGTCATCAGTTTGCTAAGAAAATATCCTTTAGGTCTAATAATTAATTAGCCACACATTGACTAAGGCAGGTTATCTCTTTACCAACATTTCTAGTCACCTGTTGAAAAGGAACTCATAGTTATTTCTGTCTAAAACCATGTCTATGCCAGACCTACAGACCAGCAACACATGTTCATTGACATAGCTGTAAGAAGCAATGTCCTGATTTTCTGTGAGAGAGTCCACAGTGGCTTCTAGTTTATAATTATTAGGGAGAACTCACACTATGCATGAGATTGACCCGGAAATTTGCTAAGATGTCATGTTAGGTTCTCTAGCTTGTGATTTCCACAATCCAATTTCTGTCTCTTAAAGTTAAGGGTAGAATATTATACTAGATTCCAGATTTGTGGCTCTTCCTCTATTTGTTGTGCTAGTCCAAAGTTTAGCTAGGATGATAATTATTCTAAGACGCCTCAGTGCCCTGGGATGTAACTGACCTGAACTTAAGCATCATTTTCATGACATAACACAAAATAACTATTTTAGCTTTATAATTTAATCTTGTCACAGATTGCATAATGTTTGAGGAACAACTGAAAAATATAGGTTACAAGAAAGTGTCTAGATCAACTTAGTAAGGAGAAAAAGAGATCACATGTTAAAACTCTTTAAAAATTTACCAACTAAAACTCAGTGCATTAAACAATGGTATAATTTTCATCTTATATATTAGATGGGAGTCTAGTGACAAAACTCCACTTTTCAGTTGCTATGTAAAAATCACTGTGGTTGCTGCCTAAGAAGATGCTATAATTAGAGACACAGCATTGACTTTAATAAGACTTTATTTCCACTAAATACCAACAGTGAGCTCATAAAGAATATGGCCTCATGTCTGCTCATGTATCAAATGCATTTAAAATGCAATGATCAGACTCAACTAACCATGGGAAAGGCTCCATCTTAAAAAAAAAAATTAAAAACAAAACAAATAACTGTAAGTGGGCTGGACTATGGCCAGATGTTTTGTTGGGACAACTAACATGGGACTTTCTCTGGGATTGAGGCTGTGGAAAAGATTGTTCTAGACAAGATAGCTCAGCATTCTTTATTTCCATTGGATGTTCTCAGAATCCTAATGACACTGGCAAGGAAATTTTGGAAGAGTTGGTCATCAGCTTTGAAGAAGACAGCTTAGCTCATTAGCACTTGAACATGGGATTTCACTTATCATTTCTAAAAGGAATAATAATGTTACCACCATGCCACACATATAATCTTGCCTGATCTCCATTTTTACCACCAGTTAAGTTTAGGAGGTCGCTGAAAAGCACATGCACTGATTTCCTTGTGTGTTATAGATACTCTGTATATTGAGGTAGTGTTCACATTGGATTAAATGTTCAAGAGTTTTAGGAGCAGCCTGAGATTTTTCTTGTTTTATTCAGAAGACCAATATCTATCTAGGAAGAAGTTTACAACTAGCATTTCTTGGTTGAAATAAGAATGAGAGACTCCCACATTCACCATGGAACAGAATCTGAATGCATTGTCCTAAAATAACTGAGTTATTTGGCATTTAAATCTACTGACTAATATGATGTTAATTTTGTCGGCCTTAGAAGGGGGAGGCAAACTTTGAATTGTTAATGTATCCTGGAAGATAGAGGAATTGAGATCCAAGGCATGCCAGTATAAAGATGGCTGATTCTGGATGTAGAACAGAGTCCACCTCTTGGAAAGGGCCCAAGGTCTGCTCAATAGGTTCTCCTTGATCTGCCTGCTTTGGGTTCAGTGATCCCTCCCCACAGAGTCCACCTACACTCAGTGTATTAACTATTCAATGGGTTTAATGAGTAAGGTGGTGGGTAATGAGGTGTACTTGTTATGAACAAACCTAGTTAATAATGCCCACAAGAGATAAATAATTAGCAAGCTCATGCCTCATGCCACAGGGCTTTTTTGTTTCAAAGATGAACTGCTGAAGTATGACCTCCTGCCATGACCTGAAGTACATACTGTACAAGAAAACATGCTTGTACACGTACATTCATATTTGTGTTAGAAAAGACTTTAGGGGCAAACTAGAGTATACACACACAACATCAATGACAAATGATAATAAATAAAATAGATTAAAATCCATAGAAAATTAAATACAGTAAAATATAGTAATGAAGAAAAAAATGTATCTCCCACTATTGCTCAATCCAGTTTATCTTGATAGTGCTATCAAAACTATGCTGCTGCTCACCATTCCTGACTCATCTTCCAGTTTTGAATAGTTTAATTAATATGCAAGGACTAAAATGCATGACCCAACTTAAATACGTTTAATGCTGTATATTCTAAATATAGCATGTAGTTCCTTTTCAAGAAATTTAATCTAAACTATTTGAGAATTCTCTTTGGTGCAATGTTATTAAACTGTAAATAGTAATTAAGATATTAAAAACACATGCTCCCCAAAGCCACCCAGACATTGTAATTATATTTCAAGCTATTAAATAGAAAGACAAAAGATTTTTTTTAATGATAAATGTGCTTGGGAATGTATCAGCTAATTCCTGTTACTT
>JADRCD010063498.1:5000-14544 GCA_019843815.1 Montemys delectorum | reverse complement strand
GATGGGAGCCCTGTATGCGCCGCTGGGTGGGGAGAGTTGGAGGGGAAGGGTAAGTTGATTGGTTACATTTTTCAGACAGGTTAGCCAGCTCAGGAGGAACCCCAGGCAAGAAAGGAGTACTTGGCATACTATTAGAAATGAAGAGCCTACCCTGGACTGTACTGGCCTGGACTGTAGGCACTAGTGAGGGTGAAGACTGTTACCTATGTGGTGACAACGGTGGCAAGAGGATGAATTTGGGAGAGTGGTTGTGAGACAGAATCTCAAAATTAGGGTAAAGTTTCGGGTATTGGCCCTCATCAGTCCCCCTCTCCCCTTATTACCCCTACTCAGTTGAGACAAGTATTTGTTATTGTTAGTTTTTGATTTTTTTATTTTAGCACCAACACTCAAAAGCACCAGAAAGTCTACTTAGCATGGTTTGGAGTGCAAATATTTCTAGAATGGAAAGGGCCTGATATATTAGAGGGGAGGAAATTATACATGGGTTAACCCAACTTGCTTTTAGAAGAGAAAAATGTGTATATGCATGCATATGTGTATGTGTGTGTGTATACACAAAAGTGAGTGTAACTCAATGAAGGAGGTCTTAAATGGAGCCTAAAATGGTATTTTGGAACAGAGTTCCCCAAAGCAACTGCATATTTAACTGACAGTGGTAGCTTGGGGGGGGGGGGCGCGGGGAGAAGAAAAGCCCCACTACCTGAAGAGGAAAAAGCATTTTTTCAAAAGAAAAAGTCATGTTGTCCCTGGACGTTATTAACAGTCCAGTTTGAAGTATACATTTTTTTCTTTTAAAGAAAAGGGGGCGATTACCAGTTATACATTAAGAAATGTCATTCAGTCATTTTTATTCATTCTCCGGAAATCTTCATAAAAGCCTGAATCATACTTGTACAAGCAGCAATTTTGTTAATCCAGGGGGTTATTACTCTGGGCCCTTATTAGGTTCTACACCACTGCCAAGCAATCCTATAACCCTCTCAAAAGAAGTTTACCTCCCTGTTATAAAACCAGTAGTGGTATTTATACTGTGCAATAATTAGTGTATTACTTGAATCCACTAACACGTTCATTTTATCTCTGCACAAAACCTCTAGTCTGCTTATAGAAAGCTAGTGCCTCCTTTGGTGCTGTTAAAGTGGTGAAAGAGTGAATTGAAGGCTGGTTGCACTTTCTCCTTTTGCCTCGCCTTAATTCCCATCTCTTTTTGCTCTCATCCAATTAGCACAGTGTATTAAGCGGTTTATCATCTCATAGTCAGCTATTGAGAGAAACAAGGCGAGCACTTTGCAATAGAACCTGCGCTCCTTTGACACCCTCAGGTACTTACATATTCCACTGCGCTATGAATAATAGAGGAAGAATGGAGCGCTAATTCCCTCATCAAAGAATGCCTTGTCTGCTGCTTTGCTCAACAACACCATTCTGATCAAAAGAAAAGCAATAAAGCTTAGCATAACAAAACGAAACCTACTTATTAGCTTAGTGGTTAAATTAATGCAGAGCCGCTGCTATTCAAAACCAAGGTTTGAAAACAGCCTCCAACAACCTGATAATGCTGCCTTCGGGATGAAGGAATTTTAATCTGAAATTTGAGGCTGGCTCAGATGAGTTAATCTATTAAACTGCTATAAGGAAGCTCTGCCACAAACTGTTCAATTAAGAAATATTTAGGTGAGGAGAAAGAGGAGAGAGGACAGAGGTGGGAGGAGAAGAGGGAGAGGGGAGGAGGGGGGAGGGAGAGGAAGAGAGAAAGAGGTAGATTTAAGTTTTGACCGGGAACATTTGAGTAGCACTGAAGTGAGGGGTCCAGGTTCCTGAAAAGAGGCCTGGGCTTGATGCTTTTCCTAAAACCCTGACACAGATGGCAATCTGCTTTTAGAGTTTCCTTGTCTTCGCATCCTCTGTCAAACTCATATTAAATAGTATGTTGGAAAGTAACTTAGGGTGCTCATTGGTGGCAAGAGCTGGAGAAGTGGGGTAGTGCTAAAGGCAACTGACTCACCCTTTCCTTGTCCTGAACCCCAATCTATGAACCTCAACCAGTCCCCCCACCCTGGGCAACTATCACGGAACTGACTTTATCCATATTTTATTTGACAAATTAGAATATTTTTTTGAGCATTCTGTGGATTTTCAATTTCTGGCCTTCCTGTTGTATTAAGGACAGTTGAGAGCTGGCAAGCTGGGTTCAAGGGAAGTTTCTGTAAGGATCTGCAGCAGCAGCAGCAGCAGCAGCAGCAGCAGCAGCAGCAGCAGCAGCAGGTCCAACCTAGTTCTAAAGTGCATGAGGCCCTGGGCCGAGTAAGACCCTTTGTGGTACCACTTCCCAAATGATTCCAGTAAATTTAACCCAGAGGTTCAGCAACCTTAAAAAATAAAAAATAAAGAAACAAGCAAACAAACCAATTGCCAGCTAGCTGTGGTGGTTCACACCTTTTACCCTTGGGAGGCAGACACAGGTGAATCTCTTGAGTTTGAGGCCAGCCTGGTCTACAAGGAGAGTTCCAGAACTGTGTACAAAGTATGTCTTTAAAAAAAAAAAACCAAAACAAATAAAGATAAAAATTGTCATGGTTTAAAGAATGGCAAGCATTTATTAAATATTTGGATTCCTAGCTTCTCTGGAACACTAGATCGAGTGCAAGGTCCATATTGGGTCTCGCCCCTCTCAGTCTCACTACTGCCCCCTGTAGACTGTCCTGGATGGTCCGTAAATGTGTACAGTTCGCTCCATTCTCAGCTTTTGAGCTACAGGCTGGTGTCAGGGAGCCTGGAGGCAGGGATGGGCAGCATTTCTGAAGCAGTTCTATGCAGTGTGCCAACAATCATGGCATGTCAAGGAATAGTGGACCCCCCCCCCCCCGAGAAAATCGAGTGGGCAATATGCTGACCTTTCAACATGTATCCGCTGGAATTCTTCAATTTGCAGGTCCAACTTTGCATACATTTCTCGAGTCCTTCAGGCATCCACAGTTATAGCCTACACTAGGTAAGAGATCCTAGTAAGAAAATGCTAACTGCTGCCATTGGCTATTCTCTCTGCAAGCATACTTCAAAATGGTTTTTCTTTTATTTACATTTAGTTTGTTTTTAGAGAAAGAGTTCCTAGGTGTTCTGAAACTTTCTATGTAGACTAAGCTGGACTTAAATTTATGGCAACTCTCTGGCCACATCTAGAGTGCTGGGTTTATACTTATGTACCACCACTACTTGGCAAAAATATCTGATTTTTCTATAGAATTTATATAGAAATAGTCCTTGTCCTTAGAACAATTATAGTCATGAAAGAAAGGCAAGAAATAAACTAGTAAGTTGAGTCTTTCACTTTTTTTTTTTGAGACCAAGTTAAGGATTTTATTTATATTGAATATAATCACAGCTCCAGAAATGAAGGGAAATCTACCTTCTCTTCAGAAGCCCAGTGCATACATGCCATAGTCCATACACTGCAAAGATACAGTGGTGAAATAGCCTATGACATTTCTAACAGCAACTCCCAGAAGCTGATGAGGAGTGATGAGAGCACACCAATCCCTTTGTTTCCTAAAGCCACTTGCTTGCTCTAACTTGTGACTGGCTACAGTGCTTTTAGCGCCAATTAACTGTCAGGGCCCCAAACCCAGTGTTTCTACTTCAAATTTGAGTGTAAGAGAAAGAGAAGAAAGAGAAGCAGCTTAAGAGCCTGAAGAGGAGAAGAGGGAGAAAAAAAATGGCAAAGCTAGACAAAAGAAGACTTCAGTTTTAACAAGTATTTCTTCACATCCACGACATAGAAGTTATTTCTTTCCTAGGGTGCCACTATATGGGATGCCTCTCTCTCGGGAGCCAGGAGCTTGTCTGTTGGTTTAGTGTCCCTCTACCCTCTGCCTTCACTCCCTCTTTCTGGATCAAAAACTAACATCCCTAGTTCTCTTTATGATTAATATATCAAAGGACCCAAAAGTTCACAGAACTTCTTAGTACTTTGAATATCCAGACATCTTGCTTAACATCTTCAAACTGGGCTCTGATTCGGATGGTTATTAAAGAATTCGGGCTGAGGTTTGGGAAGGGAATGGTCTTCAATCAAGCTTTTATCCCTTTCTGTCAACTTACTGTACCAATTTAAAAACAAAACAAAACAAAACAAAACACAGCAACTGTTTTTACTTTAGAAAACTTTATTCTTAAGTACAGCACACAATACATTTTTCTTTATAAAAAGACAAATAGATAAGTATTTAAGGCTGCCATATTGAAATATAATTTATTGCTTCAAAGAGACCACTATTCTGAAGAACTGAAGGGACATAGCAAGCACTGGGTCCTGTCAGCTGTCTCCCATTCTTCTGAATGGAACATAGTGATCCTTACCACAACCTCACCATAATTTTTGTGAAATGTTAGGACAAAGTATTTAAAATGTGCTTTCCTATTGCATAAACCTCCACTTTGAACATTCTATGTAAAGGGAAAACAGAAGGAATGTGAGTGAAACGTCTGGTGACTGTTGAACTTTGAACAATTCAATAAGCAAACTTGTTCTTTGTATTTAGTAAGTGCAAACTTTCTAAATCCCTCCACCACCACTACCACCACTTGCACCACTTCTATGAAAGACAGCACTGAACTCAGCCATGCTTGTAGCTAGTAACTGAACAAGTATTTAGGCACAGACTGGGTTTAATTGACATGTGAAAAAGCAAAATGTTAGAACTTCCATTAGACCCCATAAAACTCTTTTTTTAGGGGTGTCTCTGATACAGCCCCAGGGTAAACTGAAGGTCACTTACATCTCAGGTACTCTCAATTAAAGTAGCAATTTCTGCCCTGCAGAAATCCAGTCCCCAATAAGATATAGGTCTGTAGGTACTTAGGAAAGGGTTTGGTGATGCATAGTGCTATGAAAACTATTTGGTAAATTAAGTATTTTTATACTCCCACCCTGGTCCACATCTACGTCAACAGAGCATGCAGTCCTCAAAAGAAAAGCAAGATACAGGTGAAGCAGTTAGGGCAGGTGGCGGCCTCAGAAGCTCAGATTCGGCAGCTGGCTTCCTTCCTGGGTCTCTCAGTACTTCCCAGCATAATTGGCGAAGAGCTTGCTGAGGTTCACTTCAGAGTAGCCACTCCAGGACAAGAACTGCTCTGCTATGTTCTTGACTTTTCTGTAGTCCTGAAGAACTCTGGGAGTAAAAAACTGCTTCTTCAATTTATCTAAAGTGAAATAAAAATAAAAGGATTAGAAGTCTCTCTTGGATAGTTTCTTCAAAGACATTCAATATTTCTTTTCAGAGAAAGGGGCTGGTTTGATTGCAGCTGCATGTCTCTGATAACCTAATGGGCCTGTCTGTGCTCTTTCTACCCTGGGGACAGTCCAAAGTCAATGGTATCTCAGAATTTTCTGTGAAAGTCTTAGCCTGCCCTTTTCAGAACTAACTGCCTGGGAGGACAAGCCAGGCCAGGTCACCTCTGCTGATGTGACCTGCAGGTGCATGTTCATGTGCAGTAGGTAAGATGAGACACCACGTTCCCTGTGCTGTTGAACATATGTATGCACAGTACTAAGAATCTGGATGTAGAAGAAAGCTATATTCTCAGGTGCCTCCCAAACCATACTGCCCCTACTAGTTGGCCTCCACAGATTCTTCTAATCCCCCATCTGCCCATTTTGTTAAACAAAACCTTACTGAAAAAGGAGAGGGGAGATGCCCTTGTCAACCTTTCTTTTTGTCCAACCTGTACAAACTGAGGATCCAGTGTCCCTGCCCATATGCCCATCTCTTTTTACCCATCCCTTCCTGGCCTTCCTACTCTGAGGATGGTTCTCTTAGCCAGAGGAATCATTTCCCTTCCCTTCTCTCCTTTCCAGTGTCTGCTACTTCTGCACTTGGTTCTTTTAAAGGAGCACAAGTGCCGCCATGTTCAGGTCTGATCTTCAGGTCTGGGGGAAGCATCCTTCCCCTGAATGGTCTTTGTTCATAGCTGCTCAAACACTCCATGAGATGTTTGGAAAGGATGACATTTTTTTTAACCCCCATTTTTATAGCAGGTTCTTATGGATGCAGATCTGGAAACTCAGGTAACCACAACCCCCAACCAATATTTGGAGGAGGTCACTTTTGCGTCCCCTCTCATACCACTGCTTGTTGAAGATTTTTAGCAAGACCTGGAAATCAGCTATTGCCAAGGTCTGTGCCACGGTGCCTGAGGGTGAGAGTTGGGGGGTGGCATAAGGCTTCCCAGCACCCTGAAACTGAAAAGGAGCAGAAAGGAAATGCAGATGTGGGAGCACATCTATCACGGAAAGTAAAACTCAGTTGAAACAACAGGTAGACAATAAGGCCAATAAAATCCCAGAAAATAAAACTCAGCCTCAAGACTTTTGTTTCTTAGCTACATATCCACATTTGTTCACAACCTTTTCTAAGTTACACCAATGCTTTTCCAAAAACAACCCTAAGAAGTTTTGTAGAATATTTAAATGTCCGAAAGGAGTGGAAGGAGAAGCAGGGTAGGGGACCACATCATTAACTGGCTATACAAAGACAATTTAAAAGTTCTAATTATGGGACTCTGGCAATATACAACAAAGGCCCCAACCACTGTGCCTGCCTCCAGCAGGCTAGAACCACAGGTCTGCAACCCTGTGCATGTGAATGACACAAATGCATCTGATGACTGGGGAGAGCACATTTAAAGAGCTGCAGTAATACAGAGCAGGGGAGGAAAAGAGAGGACATAGCTCCTGATGTGTTTACCTCCTTTGCTGATGGGATATTGACTTTTCCCACCAGGTTGGTTAGAAAGGGGACTATTTACGCTGCCACACAGCAGAGTTAGAATGACAACCAGCATCACTGGGAGCGCTTCTTCGTAAAAGACAACTGTGACTGCCAGCATATCCCATAGCTGGTCAATACAGCCCAGGCACCGTTTCCTGGCAGTTAGAGATGCAGATAAAAGCTCCCACTTGCTTCCCCAATGAGAGCTTAATCAATAGCTTATGGAAGGTCTTCTAGGAAACAGAACTGGATAAGCTGTCACAGGCCACATCATAGGGGCTGGAAGGGCAAGAAGTCACTTGTTTCAGTTTTCCTCTTCCTTTTTGGGCACCAGGGCATTCATGTTAGGCTTTACGCTAAACTGTTACCTGGTTTCTGTCAATACTCTATCCACCGCTTTAGAACTTAAAAGAAAATAGTAGAGGGTAAAGGCCGATAGCCAGTTAGCATGGTCAGTAGACTGCTGCCTGCTTTTGCTGCCCTAGTGTTTGAATGTACTCGTAAAGACAGCATCCCAAATGTAGCTATGGTCAGGACTCAGGATAACACTGGTAAAATATTTTAAGAAGACAGTTGGTGATCTGCTCTACCAGATACCTCTAACTGTGGCTCTTGCTCCACAAATCCAAACTTCTTAAAAGCCAGAGAAGGAAATGTTCTTTCTATACAGAAACATATCAGGAAACTACAGTCTCATGACCTAAAGTATTAACTGGAAGACACTCATCCTTAGCTACAAGCACAACAACCTCTTTTTCTTAGTTTTCTTGCCAATACTCTCGGAGGAACATGTAGTTAGTGCTCATTTCCTACATGCACAGATTGCTCAGTCATACAGTAACTGTCAAAAGCATTCTCATCCTAAACCCTAAGAAAAACAATGGCAAAAAGTTAGCCTGTGTAATGGTTCTCTAAATATTTTATCAGACAAAACAATGAATTGCTAATACAAAACTTTATTTACACTCACTGGGATACACAATTACCCAAGTTCCAATACTTTTGATGTAAGACAAACTAGTTCATCTGAGGGTTGACTTGTCTTAGAGGTTTTGTTTAAAGTCATCTGATTAAATGAAAGTCTTACAATGTGAAAAAAAATCAAAACAAAAGAAATGGGAGAGCTCTCTAAGGAAACTTATTACTAGGTTACATTTTCCACTTCAGTGTCAGTACAGTAAAGCACAGATCTCTTCTCAGCTTGCCGCTTTATAAAACCATTTTTGGTCTTAAACACATCGAACTAGGAACCACAAGGCAAAGACATTTTAAAACATCGCCTACCGGTTATTTTATTTTAATTAAGGCAGGCTTAGGCACACAGGCAGCAGCCGTCTCTGTTCTGAATGTCTGTTTCATTTATTTCTGTGCAAAGGTATCAAACAACAGTCAGTTATAATTGATTCTGTCAGGTGTTATATAGTCAGTCATAATTGTCTCTGTGTTAGAGGTGTGTCAATTTACTATATCTGAATTAAATATTCTGTCAATTATAAAATCAGGTAATAATTTCAGTCAGTTTTTTAATTGCATGGCTTCCCACCATACGGTTCTCAGCTCTCCCACCTTTTCTAATCCACACCCTCCCTCCTTCCCTCAATGTGAACATATTTTGCCTTCAGGTGTGGAACTCGAGAGACTTGAGGTATTTTGAGAGAAACTGCATCTCTTGGTGCTCTCTGCCATTTAGGGCCACGGAAGCTCCAGAGAGCTGCTGGGACCTCTATCTAGCCTGGCTGCCTTTCTCCTATCAGTCCACAGTAGAGTCCATGACAAAGTCCAAAAGCTCTCAAATGATACCCAAATTTCAAAGAAAAAAACATTTAGAGCCCTAAGCGATTCTTAACAGAAGCAAGAAATTAGAATATATAATCTTTAAGTTAATTCTTATCTAGAGAAAAAAAAATAGAAGGCACAGTACCAGGCACATACAGCATGCAAAACATTTATCTGCCAGGCAATGCCTGGAGGGCCATTCTTGTCTGAGAAATCACTTCCTAGATACTAAAATATTTCTGAAGGCTGAAGAGCCTCTCTGTTAGTCCATTATTCATTTCCATTCCTACTTATAAACAATTATCTTCAGTTTTCTTTTTCCCCTTTTCTGTTGATACCAAAATACAGCCTTCAAACAGTATAAACTATCTGTGGGTTCAGCTCAAGTGCTCTACGAGACTCATCTGACAAGTATTTACAAGTGTGATTATAAATCTCTCCACCATTGGTCTGGTTCATGTTCAATAAACACAGGCTTTCTGCAGCCTGGTGGTAGTGAACAGTGACCCTTTCTACTTGAAGCAAATGGAGGTGCAGTGGGGCCCCAACACCAGGAGCGGCTGGCCAGTGGAAGTTTGGAAAAGAGCAGAGGGTGACGTGAGGAGGGAGGAGACAGGGCGAGGCGATGTAAAGAATGCCATGTCTATAGAGAAAAAATAGAAAGTGAGAGTCGTGCCCCTTACCATGTTTCAGTGGAGAAAGAGTCACCTTGAAAGAGATCAAAAATTTCCTTTCAACTGGATGAAGTGATTCTATCAGGGTTGGGTTTTGGGTGTTTGTATTTGTCATGTCGGAAGAAAATTGCCCATGTAGCCCCCTTGCTGAGGTTATAAAAAGTACTGTCAACCATACTGGACAGAATTTTTTTTTTTTTTGGAAGGGGGTGCGGAGAAGGGGAAAACACATTGTGCAGGATCATTAAGCACTGTTGTATAAATAAAGTTAGAAGATCAAACGAAAGAGGGGACTCGGGTTAAATGCTGGAAGACAAGCTTAAA
>JADRCD010063498.1:0-2500 GCA_019843815.1 Montemys delectorum | reverse complement strand
AAGGCTAAGTAAGCATTTGCCCTCTGAGGAATAGAGGCTATCGAACAAGACTGGCCTTCTTTGCTACCCATCCTCTGGATCTCTTTACTTTTCATTGGGCCTTCTGTTCTCAGAGCACATTCCAGTGTCTTGGAAACAGTTGCGACCAATGTAAATAGATGGAACCATGGCCAGACTATAGTTACCTTTGAAGGCATTTTCTTGAGTTCTATGTGTTCATGGATGGTACACCACCCTCTCCAGTTAGATATGATGCACATAGGAGATGCTATACCCCAAAACAATGAGCTATGCATTTTGTGCAGAAAAAAATCCACATTTTTATTAATTTAAACCAAACAGTTATTCTGGCAAAAATAATAATGAAAGGAAATAGAAAATGTCACAAGCAGACATTTAAATGACTGCTAATCAAATCCATTATTCACGGGGAAATACGAAGGCAAATGCTGTACCAGATATATTATTTTGGCTGCATTGACTTTAATGTCTATGTAAAATAGATATGATCTGTGATCTGACTCATCAGATACAATCTAAATATTAAGAGCTGGGTGACTGTAGTGCCTGTAACCCCCAGGAATACACAAGATCATGTCCCAAAGCAAGCAATGAGGAACCAAACAGCACCACCACCAATAACAACAAAAAAAGCAGGAGGCAGGGGTATAACTAAATGATCAAATACTTCCTTAAGATGTGCAAGGGCCTGTATTCAATAGTTAACATCAAATGAATGAATTATAAGGCAATTCAGCTTATTAGAGAACTATCTATGAAGTCTGAAATACGACTTTCTCAGTTAATCCACGTTCAGATTCCTTTCTAACAGAAACAAGTGCTAGATTTAAGCAAGACATTCTGGAGACACTTCATTACATGTCAGTAGTCTTCAGACTTCATGGATGTATTTTACTTAAAAAACACCTAGTATTTTCAGGGCGTCAAGGTCAATACCCTTTTGTTTGTTTGTTCTTTTGAGACAGAATTTCTCTGTAAGCCCCAGCTGTCCTGGAACTCAGAGATCCACCTGCCCCTGCCTCCTGACTGCTGGGATTAAAGGCCATTGCTGCATATGTAGCAGAGGATGGCCTAGTAGGTCATCAGTGGGAGGAGAGACCCTTGGTCCTGTGAAGGCTTGATGTCCCAAGTTTGGGAAATGCCAGGGCCAGGAAGCTGGAGAGGGCAGGTTGGTGAGCAGGGGGAGGGGGGAGAGAACAGGGGTTTTTTTCAGAGGGGAAATCAGGAAAGGGGAGAACATTTGAAAGGTAAATAAAAAAGGCCACTGCCACCAACTCTGCCCCAGCTGCAGCGGCCTCCACCGCCTCCACCGCCAGCACCATCACCACCATGCAGCAACCACCATCATCACCTGGCTTAAGGTTAACACTCTATCTTCTTTAATTGTACAAAACAATACATGGTGATCTATCAGGAATACATTTTTCCACTAAGCCAATGGATTTTTTTTCTCTCTTGGAAACCTGAACACTGTGGTGAATTACATCCCAGAATAGATCAGTAACATTTCAAACAGGATTCCCTACTAACTTCAATATTGATCATATATCTTGAAACCTTAACTGACTAATCACCAAGACAGTCACTGCCTTTTTTTTCCCAACTCTCTTTCTTACTGAAAACTTGTTGGGTGAATAGGGGCCAGCACTCTACTTTATTTAGCTACTTTAATACTGGCATCCTTTCTCGATGACAGTTATCATCAAGGTTTGTTAAGAAAAAGGCTTGGGGCTTTTGAGAACAGGTTGCCTCAGTGAAGCCACTGATGAATATAAGCTTAGGTGAATTTAATTTGATCTTTTTAGGATGTAGCAAAACTTTGGTAAGATTGAAGTACAAACTACTAAAGAAAGTGGTTTCCTCTGGAAAGACATGGTCTCCCTTAGGATGACTCTTGTATAAGGCTGGGCAACCGCTGGCCACATTGAGTGACTCCCAAATGAGGGGTTACTTACTTGAAGCAATAATATAATATTTGACATTTTTGAGTCCACATTTATCAATTAGGGAACAAAGGTTATCAAACTATGATTTGTTTTGTCAATAAACTTTGATTGGGATACAACCACGCTCATGTTTATTTTGTCTACAGCTACAATGGTGACACTGAATAACTGTAATGAGACTATTTGGTCATGAAAACTGGAGATTTCACCAACTGACTCTATAAAGAGTCTGTCAATTTCTGGTTCGGAGGGTTCAAAAGCTATAAGCCCTAGCTTGGTGTTGTGTTGTATGCATATAGATGACACTGCTCAGAAGGCCGAGATGGGAGGATCTCTTGATGGAGCTCAAAAACATCCTGGCACCATAGTAAGACAAGCCCAATGGGCTCAAAATTATCTTGACAACATAGCCAGATGTGCCCAATGAGCTCAAAACCATCCTGGTAACACAGCAGACCCTGCCTCAAAAGCAAACACCTCCCCTAACAAAACACTTTAAAAAAAAGCAGAAAGAATATCCTATTATTTTTTAT
>JADRCD010063495.1:0-12647 GCA_019843815.1 Montemys delectorum | reverse complement strand
CCTTCCCCCCTCCCCCTGCTCACCAACCCACCTTCTCCTGCTCTCTGACCTTGGGATACCCCAACACGAGGCCATAGAGCTTTCACAGGACCAAGGGCTTCTCCCATTGATGACCGTCTAGGCTGTCCTCTGCTACATATGCAGCTGGAGCCATGAGTCCCACCGTGTGTGTACTTTTTGATTGGTGGTTAGTCACTGGGAGTTCTGGGGGGTACTAGTTAGTTTATACTGTTGTTCATCCTAAGGGGCTGCAAACCGCTTCAGCTCCTTGGGTCCTTTCTCTAGCTCCTTCATTGGGGACCCTGTGCTCAGTCCAACAGATGGTTATGAGCCTCCACTTCTGCTCAGAATACCTATGAGTGCTTTTAAATTGCATTTGAGCATCAAACAGAATGCTGCACATTTGAGTAAATTGAGAACACTGCATCAAGAATTTTGTTCTAGAAATTTGGTTCTATATCAGAAAGAAAAAATATCAAGAATGTAGTGTGACGACAGAAGTAACACATGGTGGGATCAGGAACCAAGGTACATCAGTGACCACAGAGCTGATGGACTCTAGAATGGAATCAATCAATAAGCAGAATCAGCACAGCCTCTGACACTGATTTTGAAATTCCGACCTCCAGAACTGTAATAAAATTGAGATTGTTGCAAACTACTGAGTCTGCAGTGTAATTTTTTATAGCATTGATCTAAAAAAAATACAGTAAATTTTCAACCAGAGTACATTTAAATTGTATTATATTGAAAAATGTGGGAAACATATGTGAAAGGGTGCTTAATATGATTATGAATAACCACACTACTAAAATTAATGTTATATTCTGAAACAAAAGCAATTGTTTAATAATTCTGCTGTGTGCCTACCTTTAGGGTCACTGTATTATTCTCAGAAGGCCATGGACTTGAAGTGGATAAAGACTGTCCTCAGAGAATCAGAGAATGGCCATTTATCTTCTTTTCTACTAAAAAACCAAAACCAAAAAAAAAAAAAAAAAAAAAAAAAAAAAAAAAAAAAAAAAAAAAAAACCAGAAACACAGAAACAAAACAAAACAAAAAACAAAATCCAAACAAAAACAAAAAAGCAAAACAAAACAAAAAATACCAGTAACACCACCACCACCACCACAACACCAACAAAACACAAGCAAAAAACAACCAACCAAACAAAAACCAATGTTTCATGTCCCTTGATCTTTCTTATCAAATCTTTTCATCAATTGTAAGATATTATAAACAAGTAACCAGAAAACCCTCAATTTCTCATCGGTTAAATACAATAATGCACTGTTAATATGTCTGACTACTTTCATTTGATAGACACTCCAGCCTGCTAGTATTCATGGAGTGCTAGGTGATACTTGCGTAATCAATGTGTGAGTGTTGTGAGTACACCACAACACACATACAGAGGTCAGAAGAGAGCTCTGTGATGCTGCTCTTTATCTTCTGTCTTCACAAGAGTTTCAGGAATCCTCACCCTCCATCTGTGAGAACCTTGCTTTCAGAACCATCTCCCTGATGTAAAGATAAAATTTTTAATTAATATCTACAATAAGTAGATAATATCAGTATACTAGACAAATGAAAATGAATAAGTTCTTTACCATGAACATATGTAAAGTCTCTTCTACATGATTTGAGAAAGATCGAGGTTGGTGGTACCCTGTTAGCTATATTTAGCTTTCTTCCTAAGACAAAATTCCAGAACTCTGACTTTTCTCTAAGTATATTCTTGTTCAGCAACTTCTCCTGTATTTTCCTATATCACAACTTTCTCCAGCTTCTGCACATGTCTAATGTCTATGAGTAAGATCATGAGGGGTCTGGACTTTTGTACCAGCCTTATTTCATTTCATGCAAAGTTATCTAAAGGCTAAAGAAAGATTCAGCTCTTTAGAATAAAACCTCCATCTTAGGGTTGAATAGTATTGTATTGTATATCTGTAAACACTACATTTTGGTTAGTCATTATTTTGTTAATGTAGGACAGCATGAGAATACATTTGCAATGAGTGTGCAAAGTACCCAAATATTAGCAGGAATATTTTTGAATCATACAAAAGAGTGAAGATTCCAGGATCATGCACTGTTTTTATGGTTCTCTCCTTCTATCATTTTTTTTTAATAAAAAGATATTGTTCTGCTAAAAAATGGTCCTTTTGCAATTACCATAATAAATGCGAATTCCTTCTCCACTTTATTAGCTATATTTAAAAGAGAGGCCGTAATATTTTGAATTAATATATAACACATGAACCTTAGTAAATCTACCTCAAATGGTAACTGATTAAAAAAAATAGACTATCCTAACATGCTTAGTCACAAGAATAGTATGAATTAAACTTTGATTTGTCAGCTAAACATAGCCCATTGGCCATAAAAGACGTAAGACCTTCCTTTCAGATTTGGGTTTCCTGGTTTGAGGAATATGGGTTGCTAAGGGGCTTGGTGGTTGAGTACTTGTTGCTTTAAAAGCTGTAGAGTGAGAATAATGCAAGGAGAGGTGCAAAAACCTCAGTGTTATTTCTGTAGGGTCCACTGAAATAATTTCGAACTGAGGATTGTTCAAACAGCTTTTCTTATCCCCTTATCATTCCTCATCCAGAGAGGAATGAGCATGTAGTACTTCAAATTCTAACAAATAATGCACATGTGACATTTTATAAGCATAGCACAGGCTTTCTCTACTGGACTGAAAATCTCTCTACAAGGTCATTGACACTACATCTTCATGGCACTTCCCAGTGGGGAATCAGGAGGAAAGAGCAGGTCCCAAGACAATCTGTTGGTAAGAAATTGATGTAGTCTCCCTTCCAGAAAAATCATGCTTCCTGCCAGAATAAATGAACATAGATTTGCAAACTTAACAATTTTGATGGAAAGCATAAATATATTCAAAGTCATGGGTTTCTTAAAAATAAAGCAAGAAAAAGAAAAAAGAAAAAGAGAATTCTATATTTAGCAACATATACTTAAACAAGTAAATACATATATGTAATAACAGTGGAAAGTGGGAACATGGAATTGAAAGAATGTGGGGAGTGATATAAGAGAGGAATTGGAAGAAGGAAAGGAAAAGAAACATGTTTTGATCATATGATCATTCTAAAAAATTTTAAAAGAAATGAGAGTACTGTGGGTCCCTATAAAACAACTGCTCTATATACTGCAACATTATATAGTCAGTGGGTATGTATTGCTTCCTTCAATTATTTAACTATTAAGAAATCCTTAGGAAGTAGCTGAAGGTCAAGTCAAGGAAGACAGCTTTTTAAAGAAGAATACCTAGTTCATATCCATTCTTTCTAAGAGCAAATTAATTTTCAGATCTGAGAACAGATTTTTCCTCCACATTCCTTTTAACTCCTTTCTTAATATGAGTCACATCATCAAACAAGAATGGGATTATGATCTACCCCAGAAAAGACAAAAGGCACTATACTTTAATATACCAATATGTTGAAACTTCTGGGCTGATAATACAATAGTATTCATTACTGTTTAAAACAAGTTCCCAAAACATCAACCTGCCTGAGTTTGTGTAGTTAAATACAGGAGCCTATCATGGACTCTACAAATAAATTCAGTATTGTGAAAGAAAACATTCCTCAGAGACAGTCACAACTGGGCCCTGGACATTAGATACCTACAGGAAACAGACAAGAAGACAGAAGCAAAAGGTCCAGAGGCTTATCAATCATTATCTTATAATTTCCCTCTAACTACCCTCCTCTGGATGCTTTTGTAGACTATGTCAGAAAGATAAATATTCTCTAAGGAATTTAAACAGAAACCTTAAAAAGATGAACTGAAGAGATAACAGTAAGAAACTGATTATGATAGAACAAGAAATTGATGGCACTATGATAGAATGAATGCATTTTAGAAATTTCTATATAATACTATATGCATGTCATGAACCTCCTATCTCTATGTCAAGGTGTTATTCTCATAATAAGACCATTGGCGTAGAGAAGTGAACTGATGAAACAAACTGACCCTCCCTTTCAATTTATAAATTGCTTACTATTTAACTTGAATTTCTGTCAGTTCATATATAGGTATTGTAAAAGACAGCCCCTAAAAGTGATGCAGTCTTTTGCAGAAAGAGATATATTCAAGAAATATGCTATCCAAGGTGAAGACATACATAAAGGCACGTAAGTCTAGAGTTAATTTGCAATTAATATATACTCTTTATAAAGGAACAGGAACTTCATAGTTGCTCTTGACACATTTGAAACTTAACTAAGAAAAACCTGCATTCTCTAATTTAATGTTTACTTTTGATGTTATGTGAGCAAAAAGCTATACACGGGAAGGTGTGAAGCCCTTGGAACACTTTGATAATTGATTAGATGTAACACAAGGAAGACAGTAGACAGATGATTTCCAGAATCCCTTTTTTCTTTGTCCTGTAATTGTGGGAAGGATGACAACTTCATGATATTTTGGGGTTGGCTAAGGAAAATCAATATCCTATTGGTTAATATAGAGTTAGATCTGAGGAATCTTCTAAGTTCCTTAGTTAGTAGAGTGTACCCTTAAAGACAAGTGAATGATCAGTACTGAGTTAGGGTGACACCCAGTGTAGTCTCATGGGTCTCTCAGCAGCACGGCTATATGTTCTTATCTTGAAGCAACCATGGCTATTCTGCTCAGCATGCAGGGTTTGGACTTGAGATTTTCAGAAGCTGACACTGTCTTTGGAGATGTGACTGAAGAACTGGATCGTGATGTTGGTATGAACTGTCATGATACATGTAACTGCAAATTTTATGTTCTATGATAGTAGATGAAATCATGCTCCTGAATGGACTGTCATGTTTCTGAGACAGAGACAGTAATGTCAAATCATAATTCCCATTTGTGTCATTGCTTGAATTTATGAAGGTCCCATCACATGGAATGTGTCCACATTTTCTTGGGATATTAACTAATCCAGACTTTTGTCTACAGTTTCAGATAACCATTAACTTCTGCTTCTGGTCACATCTTATACTTCACAGTAGAAACCATTCTTCTCATGTACATTTTTTGTGGTGTTGTTTATTTGTGAACTTTTAATGCCATGGAAAATGTATTGAAATGTGAGGATAACTTTCAGTCAAGAGATAACTTTCTATATTACATTCTCATCTTTTAGGGATCAAATCAAACTTTCTAGGATTGAAAGACCAATATTTTTACCACTGAGTATCTCCCTACCAAGATGAGAATTGGTGTGTTGCTAAGTATTATTACGCTGTATTCTGTGTTCCCAGGTCTAGTTGTCCTAAGTGAATGACTTCTCATGTTTGCTCACTTTTGTCGTGCAAACTTGCTCCTTAATGTGAAACTATTGACTGAATAAAGATATCTACAGTCTGTAGCTGAGAAGTGTGTTGCCTCCTCCTCCCCTCTGCCCCCCCACCCCCACCCCCACCCCCCACCCCCCGCCCCCCTCAGCTCAGCCATGGACTCTGGAAGCCAGCGCTCAGAGGCAGCCACCTGCGGGGCTAAAACAATGGCCCTCTGCAGATTGACAGTTCGCCTTTGAAGAGGAGTTGCCTGGAAACCACATTGAGTTGGGAACGCACCTACCTGCCTGGGGACTTTGAGTTGCTGGAGACTCTGGCGTCTAATGTCTGCTGCAGTGTTTATGTTATGCACATATCTTGCACCTGGAGATTCAGTTTCAGTTTTCCCTCTCCCTATATACTCTCAAAATATTGCTAAGAAAAGTGAAGCCTTGATATGAACGCTACTTGGCCTCCGTGTGTTCCTTTGTTTCTCGACCCCTCTTATTTCCAGGTCCTTTTAAATCTCCGCCTGAGAGAGCCCAGGTCCATGGAGCTGTGGGATGGCTCCACTCAGAGAAGAAGGGAAGGAGGCAGAGTTTAGGTTCCCAGACTTGGGGTCTGAGACAGAGACTAGGAAGAGGGAAGAGGGAAGAGGAAAAAGGAAGAAAGAAGATGGCACCATACAGTAGATGCATCCTGAATCCATGGCCATAAAGACCAGTTAGTTGAAGTACGAGTAGCCCAGGTAGAATATAGAAAGAGACATCTTAGGATGGCTGACAGGGAAGCATGTACACAAACTAGCTTTTTGCTTTGTTATGTGATTATGTTTACAAAGAAACAATCAAAAATAATATTAAAATTTAAAACTATACACATATTTCTTTTATCTGATAATTATAGCATCATTTTAATCATTATTATTTGCATATTGCAATATAAATAATCTTGTTATAATATTACAATGATTAGTTTTAACACATATACATATGTAAAATATGTAAATACATAAATCATACATTTCATATATGCATAAATATGTGACTATAGATACATAATACATGTATGTGTGCATAAACACATATATACACCAAACATATGTATGTATGCATATATAGATAGAGATAGATTAATTATCACTGTCATTTAGGTCTTGTCAGTCTTTGGCTTTAAATTTCCAAAAGTGTATTTAATACAGTCAATTGAAATTTATGGCCAGTACTCAGTCATGTGGGACTGGGAGTTTGCTATACATAGAATCTATTGTTATCTCATTTTAAACATCAAACAGGTTTAGCACTGTGACTTTACTATCATCCAAATGTTGTATGTGTTTATAGATCAAAACTTTAGCATAGTTCTTGATGCCGTATTGTATACAACATCATACTATTCATTTAAACACTTTACAAATAATCGAGTGTTTGGCCCTACTGAACCAGGACAGATAGTTTTTATTCTGTATCATTGAGTTTATTATTATATGCAAATATTGAAAACAGTTCACTAAAGTAGCCACAAATTTGACATGGTACTTTTTCTATGGTATTCTACCTGATAGAATTTTTTTGACTGCAGACATTAAAGATGCTAAATTAAATATGAAGTAATAAATGTAATATTTATCAATCCATGAAAACCTTTCCTTTGCTACAAACAATGCATGCAAAAAAGAGCAAGACAAGATCTGGTCTGTCACTGCTCTAGATCTGCTAGGATCTGGGAGAATGGAGCCGATAAATGAGATAGACTCATGTAATAGACAAGTTTATTTAGAGCACCAATTAATATTCTGATGGTTAAAACAATAAAATGATTTAATTACACATGAGTTCAAATTGTATATAGTCCCAAGGACAAGTCATACACGGCAAATACATGTGTGTACATATGTATTTGTTTATATATATGCTATATATGTACGTATACATACGTTGTATATATGAATATATTTATATATATATACAGACCCATATATGTATATATATATATGTATACACATATATTTATGTGTTTATATGTTCATGTGTATGTTTACATATGTGTTTGTGTGTGTGTACTCACAATGCTAAAACCACCATAACAAGCATACATATACCTTTCAGCTACAATGAGGCAGTTAGACAATTCCGTGGTGCTACCTTGTAGAATCAAATCTCTTCTAATTCAAGGAATGGAAGATCACCAAAGTTTTGAAGCTTGGACACCATAAGAAAATGGTGAACACACCCAACTTCTTTTCTCATACACGGATTAGTCATCTAGAGGATATTAGTGATTCAAGGGTAATCAAGGACCGATTGTCAGAGTATCTTGACTACTTGACTAGTTTGGGTGTTCCTAGAAGTGTACCTCTACTAAAACTGAAATGTCTTTGTCTTGAATTAAACTTCACCCTACCTCAACACACAAGAAAGTGCTATATAGGTCTATATATCCTGAGGATGAGTGCACAGGACTGTCTATTCTTTTGCTAAAGCCATCACTATAAATTATAAATCTGAGAGGAAGCTGTTTAAAGCTATGCTTGTATTTTCTTTTCTTATGAAGCATATACCTTGGTTAAGGATATGTGCTCCACTCTGATTATAGCAACTTTATTTGTAACAACCAGAAACTGGAAACAACCCAGATATCTCTCAACTGAAGAATAGATATAAAAAATATAGTTCATTTATACAATGGAATGTTATATAGCTATTAAAAACAAGCATATCATGAATTTTACAGGCAAATGGATGAAATTAGAAAATATCATTCTTAGTGAGGCAACTCAAACCCAAAAATTACATGCAAGGTATATACGCACTATAAGTGCGTATTAGCCATAAAGTACAGAATTCCTGAGATACACCTGACAGACCATATGAAATCAAACAAGAAGAAAGGCCAAATTGAGGATGCTTGAATTCCACTTAGAAGGGGGAAGAAGGGGGAAGAGACAGGGGCAGTGACGGAAGTGGGTGGGAGAGAAGAGGGGAAAGGGAATGGAGGGGCAGGATAGGTGTGTGGAGAGATAGGAGAGAGAGACCCAGAGGGTCAGGAGAATGAATCTGGGAAGGGTTGGAGGTGAGAAGGAATCTTCCAGAGGTTTCAGAGCCCTGAGATTGTGGAGATTCCAAGGAGTCTATGTAGGTGACTTTAGGCAAGATGGCTAACAACAGAAACATTGAACCTGAAGACGCCACCTCCTGCAGCTAGACAGGATACTGAGTGGAGGGATGAGGATACCCACTCATCCACAAAATTTTTTGGCAGAAAATTTTTCCTGTCTGAAAGAAATGTAGGGGCAAAGATAGAGCAAATACTGAAGGAATGACTAATCTGTAACCAGCCCAACTTGAAACTCATCCCATGGGCAAACAATCCCTGACATTGTTAATGATACTCTGCTATGTTGCAAATAGGATCCTAATATAACTGTCCTCTGAGAGGCTCTCTCCAGCAGCTGACTGAAAGAGACGCAGAAACACACAGCCAAACATTGGAAGAGATAGGGGACTCTAATGGAAGAGTTAAGAGAGGATTGAACACCCTGAATGGGATCTAAACACCACAAGAAGACCAACAGGGTCAACTAAGCTCCAACAAAAGAACACACATGTGTTTGAATGAGGCCCCTGGCACAAATGTAGCAGATGTGCAACTCAGTTTCCATGTGGGTCTCCCAACAACTGGAGCAGAGACTCTCTCTAAACCTATAGCCTGAGTCTGGTATTCATTCCCTACCAGGGCTGCCTTGTCTGGCCTCAGTGAGAAAGGATTAGTTTACCATGGTAGAAACTTGATGCACCAGGGCAGGGGATATCAAGGTGGGTCCCACCTGTCAGAGGGGAAGGGGATGGGGTGAGTTTCTATGGTGGTGGTGGGGAAGATGGAGCAGCTTTTAAGGTAAATAAATTAATTAACTTAAAATGTATAAATAAGATGAAGAAACCATTTCATATTTAATAAAAATCCATGCAATTTCTCTAAAAAGCTGTAGTGAGAATGGCTTAATTGTACTTTCATAGCATTAAAATGTGTTTGATGAAACAAAAAATGTCGTATTGTATGTAACCTATCTAAAATAGAATACTTATCTGTTTTACTTACCTTTGTTCAGTCTTTTTGTAAGAAGTAAAAATTGTTGGTGAAGCCGGGCGATGGTGGTGCACGCCTTTAATCCCAGCACTTGGGAGGCAGAGGGAGCTGGATTTCTGAGTTCAAAGCCAGCCTGGTCTACAGAGTGAGTTCCAGGACAGCCAGGGCTATACAGAGAAACCCTGTCTCAAAAAAACAAACAAAAAAATTGTTGGTGAATAATGTTAAATCTGTATCAGTTCATGAATTCCAAATCATTGGTCATTTAAGAACAAACTTGAATCTTTCAAAGAAATAAAGAAACATCAGTATTTTAATTGATCACAAAAATTCTTAATGACTTTTAATGAAATGTAAAGTTCTGTTTTATGGGTTGGGTCTCAAGTCCTCATCATGAGCATTTCTATTTAAATTTTATTATTTAATATTAAATTAATGTATCTTAATATTTGCATTATTTCATATATTGCAGTTAATATTAATGCAATAATCTTTAATTTGAAACCTTTTGGTATAATTCAGTTATCAATGTTTTTAATGATATTCATCCACTCCTTAAAGGATTATTAAAAAGTATAAAAGATCTCTCAGAAGAACACAAAGTAACCAAGTGGTGGAAATAGCCAAACACTTCTGCTAAGATAAGTAGACATAAAACTAAACTGGTTTGATTTAACATACACATTTTGTATTAATCCTAGTTCAAGTAATAGACTAATTTTTTCGGTACTTCCTTATGAGTCATGCAGTGGTGTGTCTATGAAACATTACTGATCTGCCTCCATCTGGTGATAGTCAAACTTTCAGCACTAAAGGTTGAAACAATGCCAATGATAAAAACCAAAACTTGAATGTAAATTTTAAACATATACACTTCACTTCTGTTTCCCCAAAGTCTCCCATAGGCCTCCTGGCTCTTTCAAATTTATATCTCTTTTATCATTATTGTTATATGAATATATGCATATATACTTAGTTTTATATACATATATATGCATATATGTATATATGTGTAAATATATCTTAATATAACCTACACACATAAAAAAACAAACACATCTCTTGATTAATCTCATTTCAAGACTTACAAAAATGAGGGTTGGAGTCATTGGGTAAATCTGTAACCACCCAGGAGACTAGAATGGAGGCTCACAGGAGTGAAGACAACATGCATGCATAGTGATCCCCTGCCCAAAAGAAAAACATGACAAGAACAGAATTATGAAAATAATTACTAATTGTTAAAGTTTTTATTTATATTATTGTGTGTATTTCGGTGTGTGTGCATGTGTTTCTGCATGTGTGTATGCGCTCCCGTACGTGTCCACACCTACATAAGTGTTTAGAGGATCTGTGGAGGCCAAAAAATAATTTCGGAACTCGTTAAATGGATTTGCAGTCACATATGAGTCTTCCCAATACATGTGTTGAGAATTGTTTCTTGTTCTCTGTAAAGGCATCAAGAGCTCTAAATCACAAGCCATCTGTCTAGCTCCTCCAACATAGTTTGTAATGAATTTGATTTCTCAGAGTCCTCCTAAGAGGAAAGTTCACTTATTAATTCATGTTTTTGCTTTTGCTTATTAATTTTTTTTTTTTTTGGTATTTTCGAGACAGGGTTTCTCTTTGCAGCCCTGGCTGTCCTGAAACTCACTCTGTAGACCAGGCTGGCCTCAAAGTCAGAAATCTGCCTGCCTCTGCCTCCCAAGTGCTAAGATTAAAGGCGTGTGCCACCTCCGCCTGGCTGCCTATTAATTTTTATAAATGTTTTCTACCATTAATTCATTGATAATGCAAAAGACATCTTACCTTTGTGACACTATGCCTTAGTGTCAAGTCTTGACAGTAGCTTTTAAATGTCATTACTAAAACTAAAGTCACAATTGATCTCTACTGTGAACTCTAATTTTCTTTTAATTCTTAATATGTTGTTTTTATTTTATGTTTCAGAGTTTATCTTAATTTTTCCTAATTTTGTATACAATAAATTGTGGGACAAATAAGTATAAATGGCTAAAAAGCATCCATCCAAAAATACGTGAAGAAAATTTGTCATTGAAGGAAGAAACACAGTAGAAGCCAACTAGTTACTAAGTGTAGGTCCCTTGTCACTCAGCTACCCTGGAGCATGTCTGAAAAAAAGGGAAAAACTGAATGTCAGACAGCAGAAAGAAAAGACATAGACCTAGGAAAGGCAATCTTTTTGGCAATCTGATTAAAGAGCCAGATACAAACTATATTCATCTTTCTTTCTTTTTTTTTTTTATTAGATGTTTTCTTTATTTACAATATCAACGCTCCCAGGTTCCCCTCCAAAATAAAAATAAAATAAAATAAAATAAAAAAACAAAAACTAAAACAAACCCCTTTTCCCTCCCCCCTCCCCCTGTTCACCAACCTACCCTCTCCCTCTTCCTGGCCCTGGCATTCTCCTACACTGGGGCATAGAACCTTCACAGGGCCAAGGGCCTCTCCTTCCATTGATAACTGACTTGGCCATCTTCTGCTCTACACATGTTGCTGGAGCCATTAGTCCCACCATGTGTAGTCTTTGGTTGGTGGTTTAGTCCCTGGGAGCTCAGAGGGTACTAGTTAGTTCATATTCTTGTTCATCCTAAGGAGCTACCATCCCTTCAGCTCCTTGGGTCCTTTCTGTAGCTCTTACACTGGGGACTGAGAGGCTCTGACAGTACCTGACTGATACAGAAATAGAGGCTCACAACCATCCATTGGATTGAGTACATTCATCTTTCCACCAAAGGGTGGACATCTCAAAAGAGAAGTTTCAGAGATTCCCAAAGAGCTCTGTCTGATTCAGTGTCAAGGTCCTCTTGAGTGCAGAAATATTTTCTGTTACTTGGACAATATATAGGTTTTCCAAAAGTTGCAACACCAGGAATTTTGCTGTCCTAGTTCTACCACAGCTGTAACATTTCTAGGGCTGAGAATCTTAGTATCTAAGGCCTGTAGGATGATTCTTATCTTGGAAGGCACAGCCTATAGCTATCCTCACTTATCTACTGACACCAATCTCTGTCGGTAAGCAACAGTGAGGTGCACGCTGCCCAAAGCCAGAATCTGGAGAGCCTATTCTTGTGTATCAATTAGATCAATACTCACAGAAGAAAGAATCCTCAACAGCAGATTGACCTTTCTGTGCCTTGTGTGTGTTATGAACACTTAGGTGTTCCAGCTGTACAAGGGAACCTCTGATACAATCAACTCACTAGGAGGAAGGAATTATTTTGGCTGTTTTTGATGTTCCGATATGTTTT
>JADRCD010063473.1:0-10144 GCA_019843815.1 Montemys delectorum | reverse complement strand
AAAGGCTTTGGCACCTTATGCTGCTGGCTTTGGCTAGCTGTAAAGATGCACTGTAAAGATCAGAAGAGTGGATTGACTGTACTCATTGATATGTGTGTGCAACCCAATCTAATGAGCTAGTTGATTGGAGCTTAGAGAAGCTGGCACTAGCTAAATAAGAAATTAGAGTTCGGTTCTCAGAAGGATAATTCTGTACTTATTAATGTCTCATAGGAATATAATACAGTTTATTTTAACCACTTTGTTTCTTTCTTGTTTTGTTTTTCTGTTTTGTTTTTTTATTTGTTTTTGTTTTTGTTTTTGTTTTCTTGAGACAGGGTTTCTCTGTATAGCCCTGGCTGTCCTGGAACTCACTCTGTAGACCAGGCTGAACTCGAACTCAGAAATCCGCCTGCCTCTGCCTCCCAAGTGCTGGGATTAAGGTGTGTGCCACCACTGCCTGGCTCACTTTGATTCTTTTTTTTTTTTTTTTTTTTAAGATTTATTATTATATCTAAGAATACTGTAGCTGTCTTCAGACACACCAGAAGAGGGCGTCAGATCTCATTATAGATGGCTGTGAGCCACCATGTGGTTGCTGGGATTTGAACTCAGGACCATTAGAAGAGCAGTCAGTGCTCTTAACCGCTGAGCCATCTCACCAGCCCCCAACTTTGATTCTTATTAAGTAATATTGAGGTTTACTTACTAGGACCTTAGTTTTGTATTAGATAGTAAGTTATTTATGCTACTTTATTCTTGATGGGAAGGAAGCCCACATCTTGCCCATATGGATCAATTGATTACATTCAAGCTATTCATCTAATATGTGAAAGACAGTTAATTTAGGATTCTACAGAAAAACCTCAGCTTTTTCAGTTAGTTTTTATAATTTTTAGGTATGGGAAATATACTTGTGTTTGTACTGTTTATTAATACAAAGTATAAGCTCCCTCTGCTTGGAGCACAAAGTAATCAAGCTCAGGAAACACCAGCTAGACTCTACTCATCCCACAGATTAGTGAGAAAAATAAATATTTTCCTAACACGCACCAGGTGCATAAGGCAAAGATCAGTGTCAAGGATCTGAAAACTGCCTGAAGAAATTTTATTCAACTTGTCATTCTGCCTCTTACCAGTAGACTGCAATTGCCCAAATCAGCACACAGATATGGAACTGTTCTATCACCTGACTCAGATTTCAAGAAGTCTTTCAGAATCACCTTGCATCTAGCCTTGTTAAAAGCCCAAAGAACCCACAGTGAGTGCATTGGGTCTAAAACGAAACCTCTAGAAGTAGTAAACTTTTCTTCATTTTTTAATGACTCAATCTTTGTTAACTGAATTGCAATGGCATCTCAGGCTCAGTTTTATTTCTCATTTCAAGATTTAAAAAAAAAATCACATTTTTCTTTGCTAAAGTGAAGGTGAGAGTTAAGGAAAATAGTGTAGATAGTGCTCTCTTGAAGGTGTAGCCTTGAAGAGAAGATGGGGCAGACAAAGGGACACAAAGCATCTGAGAGTGAGCACACCCAGTGCTTCAGGAATGCAAGTATCACAGAGATTATTTTCTGTATGAGTCATCAGAGGAAGCTTCTCTTCAAAGGTTGGAATTAATATCTCTCTTTTAGTGTGTGTGTATGTATGTTCATTAGGGTTTCCTTAGAAATTGCATCTGGTTAAGGAGCAAGCAGTTTATTTGTGAAGGTGTAGAACCATCAGCAGAAAGGTGAAGAAAGCCAGCAAGTAAGGAGTGTGGTCAATAAATGTACATATTCAGTTTCTCACACTGAGCAACTTATGGGAAGCCCCAGGAAGTAAAGTTGAGCAAGCACCTTGAGGGAATTCTTTCTAAAAAGTGGGAAAGTTGTGGGCTTTTTTTCATCATCACTGATAACTGATAATTTTGAGATTGCTTCTTTCTGGGTTACTGTTGGAAAGGCTAATTCTCTGGCACTTCCTGCCTGCCTTTACAAAGTGAGAATAGGATTAAATTGTTGTAGAAAAGTTTAAAATCCAATCTGCAGTTTCTACCTGGCTTTTGATAATTCAGTTCCCAGACAAAAACTACCCAACTTCTATGATTTACAATAATCCTTAAATAGCACAAGAGCTGGGCAGACATCTACCCTCTATGCTAAATAGAGTCTATTTTCCTGTAGATAATCCTGAGTTATTACTTACTGTGTTTCATCTGGACTGCTTTTAACTTGAATTGGCCAGTCCTCAGGGCCGCACTTTTATGAACTGACCTAACCCATGGCAGCTTCTCCTTCCTTTTCATCTTTTCTTGTTGTTATCTCTTGAGCCCCACCCTGAGACTCAGGAACCTAAAAATCCACCTACTTGTCTTCTGTCCAACTCTTGATGGGTTGAATGTCAGCATCTTTATTTACTAATCAGAAATAATTTGGGGGCAAGGTCACATAGTGTCACTTGGGTCTACATGTGGACTTTTGCATCTCTGGGGCAAACTAGCTCTTGGGGACCCACACTTAGCATTACAGTATACAGCAAATGAGCAAACCTCAACATTAAATAGCCAGGGAAGCAAGAAATTAAGGGACAAGAATGCTGGAAAAACTATATATATATATATACACAATAAAGTGTGACAAACCACTCTTGATTTCAAAAGTGGGCTTAGGAATTACAAACCTCAAGGCTGAACTTCCAAAATGCTAATTGTTCTTAATTGTGATTCCATGTAGAGAGAGACCTAGTGAGGCTTGCCAGGATTCCTCATCTACTGCAGGATATTTGATCACACTTTGAACCCCTGGATTATGTTATTTACTGAAAATACCTGCTTCTAGTTGTGGTGTGAATCAGCCCTTAGCAAATCCTTTTAATTTCTCTGGCTGGCATACAGACACGTCTTCAGTCCCAAACAATAAAGGTAAAATTAGTTTGTAGGAGGAAGCAGCCATGTTTAAAAGTGTGGCTGACAAAGTGACAAATACGAGAAAGATGAGACAGAGTCGGATTTGCCCAACATTCATGAGTAGTGAGGGGAAATGGAAACTACTTAGGAGAGCAGTGCAGAGAGGAAGAAGGATGATGAAGCAGTTTTACAGAGATAGGTTGAAGAAAAAACAAAGTAGACACTGGTGAAGACAGAACAAGCCAGAGCTAAGCAGAGCAATTCAGAAGCCGAGAAAAGTGAGATTCAGTCATTCAGCTTGGAGAGGATTTTGAGGCAGAACAGCTGAGCTGATTAGACAACCAGAATTCAGAAAGAACTAAAAAGGGGTAAGCTCACTCAGCATCAAGCCTCAGATGCTGAAAACATTCTAGGCCTACATTAATTGTATAGAAGCTAGAAGCTTCCAAAACTAGGGCTAGGTTAGCAGATGGATGCAGTACACCTCCAAGTGGACAATCACTCAAGAGAATAAAAGTTATATCTATACCCATTTATATATCCTAGGCCAATATGGAATTCTGGTCAACAAACTGGTCAAAGGAGCAGCTTTCTGGGAAGCATAGTGCTTTTTTCTTTGACTCATCTGGAATGTAAGGTTGCCCTGGGCAAAAAGTGCAGTCTAAGCATTTATGTTCCACCATTGACTCCTCATGGACTGGGCTTTCACACTATCTTTTCACTTAACCATCAGTATGCTGCAGAAGCTGTATATACTTCTCTGTTTAATTTCAGAAGGTTGCTTAAAACTAAGTTGTCAATGTACAAGAGTCAGAATTTATAATCTACTCATAAAACATAAACTTCGGCTCTATAATCTTCAAGTGCTTCCATATTAAACTTTTGGTTTATAATGATTTGTGATATATTGTAAATTAGGAAGTTCTCTGAGAGAGTTGGAGTTTATCAAGGTAGAAAACAAGAGTTATATAGCACCCAGGGATGTCCTTGTGTTCAGTGGGATCAGATAATAATGATGACATGCCCACTAATAATTTAAAACATCAATGACATCTTCATAAAAAGTTCTTCTATTGTTCCCAAGACAATCAATTCCCTCAGAGTTGATCTCCTATATCCAACATTCAAAATGAGCATAATTCTTTTAAATCAGCTTATTTATGATGGCATTTCTCAATGGTCTGGTTTAAGCTACTGTAAAAATGTTGCATGATACATGTTTGTGTGTCCTTTCAAAAATTATTTTATGTGTATGTGTGTTTTGCCTAAGTATATGTATGAGTACAATGTGTGTACAGTGCCTTTGGAGGCCAGAGAGAGCATTGGATCATCTAGGACTAGAGTTACAAAGGAGTGTAAAGTACTCTTATGTGCTAGTAATCTGATACCAAGTCCTTTGGAAAAACAGTCAAGGCTCTTAACCATTGAGTCATCTCTGCAGCCTCATATATTTTAGTGAACAATGTTGGTTTTAAATTGATGAGCATATTGTCTTTTTAACCTCATGTATTTGATTTTACTTTAGAGATTATAATTGCCATACCACTCTCCTTAAAATTTATGGCTTATTTTTGAACTAATTTTTACTACATGTATCTACGTATATGGAAACATATCTTAGCAACTGACAGAGACCATTACAGAAAATTGCAATCAATCAAAATGCAGAGAAGAGGAGCCCAGTCCCAATGGATACAGCTACAAAACACTCTCACCCCTGATGCTTATAGAACATGTGGCAGAGGGGCAAAAAGACCGTAAGGGCTAGAGGATCAGGGAATTTGCTGTGAGAGTTGGTCTCCTAGTAATATATTAGAAGCTATACTCAGTAAAGTTTCACTAACATGACTACCAAGTACATGATGAACAAGGACAGTAAGAGTGGACACTCCAAATTAAAATCCCAGGAGACTTAACACTGCATGATGGACTGTGGTCCAATGAGGAAATCTTTGAGCAAGACAGGTGGTCTTCCCTCTCTCTTAATTGGTTGATAAATTGATTAGTTCATTAATTGGCACATAAATCTATGAGAGCAACATTATATGCACTAAACCGTATATTTTGGCATATTCTCTTACTGTTTACTGTGTGTGAGTTTGTGAGAATGCCATAATATGTATTTAGCATATGCATATGCATACATATTTATAAAGCTATTTTCTTTTGTGCATGCACACACAGAGAGAGGATAGTCAGATGTTCTATTCTATCCATCTCTGCCTTATTTCTTTCAACTGATCCTGGGGTTAGACTGGTTTCAACAAGCCCCAAGATCTTCCAGTCCTCAACTCTCACAGCCTTGGAGTTACAGGCATGAACAGTGTCACTCTGAAGTGTTTGCATAGGCATTCACATCTGAACTCAGGTCCATATGCTTATAAGTGAAGGGCTCTTAGCCCTCTCTAGTTCTCTCTTTAATAAATGAGCACACAGAAGCTTAGTACAAACTATATCCTCATGGTCTACTCCTGCAGTTTTGTCAGGAATTACTTTCTTAAGTGATGGAAACATTTATACTACTTTTTTTATACAGAGTAGCAATATCACTTAAATCCTCTGGTCTACCAGTGGTCCTGTGGAAGAATCTGGAAAATACTCTGCAGCTACTCTCTGTTTTAGCTTTAGAAACATACAGTAAATATTTTGATCAAAGCAAGACAAGAGTCTTGAGATGTGATTAAGATGGTTGGGAAATGACTTTATGCGTTCAGTAAGGACAACAATACAACATACATTATTTTTTGCTATAAAATATTATAACAAATACTAGTTGGGCTATTAAGTTTTTTTCTAAATGTTATGCTGCAGGAAAAATAAACATTAAGATTTGATACATACAGTTCATATTTGAGAAAAATTTGGTGGGTTATAAAGTATTGATGTTCGGAAGCTATTAGGACATCCTATAAAATATAGATGGTACAGCCTGAACCACAGTTCTTTAAATGCTAAGCTTTCTGGCATTTTTCGTCTTATATCTGGACAGCCTTGGCATGACTTGTACATTTATGTTTATACCATTATGGTTCACAGCCATGTGTCATTTTCCAGTTACCACCTGAACCTGCTCTACTTTTCTTTAATATTTTCATAAAATGTTTTCCTCTTGATGGTTAGACATTATTGTCAACTTTTCATTGAGTATCACCTATGGATTCATGACTCTGAGCTTGTCTGTGAGAGCTTTAAGCAATTCTTTGTAGGCATTTTGAGTCCTCAGGTATAGTGTGGGGACTTTGACTAAAGGTCCAAGCTTTGCTCATATCCGCAAACCCAGAATTCACCAGTCAACAAAACTTTATACTCAGTAAATATTGAGGTAAAGCTTAATCCAGGAGATCAAAATTTTCTTTTATTTTGATCTGATTTTTTAAAGGCACTCCTTCGTGTCTTAGTTCCTACTCACTATTACCTGAGACCATATGGTTATCAGAGTTCCATTGTACTTAGTATGAAGCTCTTCTTTTCCCACAGTAAAAGAAATTAGCAGATGGCTTCAACTTACTCTGTATCACATGGAACTTTATATTAATGCTTTGCTTAGACAGTCTATTGGGATTCTCATTTTTTAATTGCACAAGGACTTGGTGAACTATAGTATTATTATGAATCGACAACAGGATCAAGCAGTAGTTGATAAGAAAAAGAACCACATAGAAACAAGGGCCATCTTCACTTGAATTCCATTCTCTTGATCACAACACGCATCTGCTTTTTGCAAAGCTGCTACAGCATACATAAGGCACACTATTCCACCACTAACTAACAGAATATTCCTGAAGTTAGAAAAGATATGAGTAGAATAGCATAAGGAGATTTGACTTGATGGGCACTCTAGGAGAGACATTAGTATGAATATGTGAACATGCCAAGTGAAAGGAATGAAGGACTCATCTCATTTAAATGGTCTTTGGAAAATTCATCAAGTACCAAGAAAGAGACAATTTGTCATTTTTGGCATCATCTGTATTTTTGACTCTCTGGGCCTGAAAGACTATTTAAAGAGACTAAACAGCATGAATAATGTGAAACCACAATATATTCTCTGTTTATCTTTGCATCACATGAACGGAATGTTGGCACAATTAAGCAACTAATTTAATTTTGATTCTCTTTTGAACCTGTGATGTTACAATATAAGCCCACTTTTAGCAATGAAAATTAGGGGCTGGTTCTGTAATTATACCAATATTAGGTTTTTGATAAGCTTCTTTTAATTAAAAAAAATCTTTGATGCTTCATGGCATATTTCAATTTTATGGAAAGGTTAATAATAACATGAAGGTGCTCATTTAAAATTGGCCATCTAATCTAATTTTCAAGCTTGTCATCTTTGAATTGATTTACACATCACTACCACTTATGGAGGTAGGAGGATATTATTATATATCCATTTTGCAGATGAGGAAATTGAAACTTGGAGCTTTGGAGACTTGTCTAAACAAATGAAGATGACACCCACACCAAGACTCTTGAAGACATTTCTACTCAGCAGTAATTGCAGTGGTCCAGTTTCCAAGACAGATGCTTTATGATTCTTAGCACTGTTGACACTGGGACTAGGTGATTCATGATTGTAAGGGGGTGTTCTGTACACTGCAGAATCTGGGAAGCATCTACTGCTTTCTCCAACTACATCAGGCTTATTCCCCTTGCTGTATATACACACACTGCAAATCCTATGTTAGGAAAATCAAAATGGTCTCCAGATGACAGTGCCTTAAAGGAATCACACTTCACAGCAAATGGCTTCTCCTGCCTATGTGGTCACAGTATTAAGAAAAGTTGCATGACAGCAAGAGCCATATCTGTTTTTTCCCCCAGTAAACCTTTCTTCAGTGCATGGGAAATAATCTACTGGTGACAGTCATAGGCTGGACATTCTCTACAATTTCAAAATCTTCAAAATTTCATCCTCCAGCTATCTTTGTCTATGTATTTATGAATTTATCTACATATCTATATATCTATGTATCTATCAAGCATCTGTCTATGTATATATGCAAGGATGTATTGTGTTTGTATGTATCTATTTATGTATTTATTTATATATCTGTCTATCCATCCTCTATGATCTATATGTGTAATATGTGTATTACATATATATGTATATATATTTATAAACAAATGCAAATCATGTAGGCATATATAAATAGGCCACATATATATTACATATGTATATATATATTACACACACACACACATATATATATATGCAACATGTTCTTTTACTTGTGTAGTTTATTGGTGAGATTATGGATCTTATACCATTTCAGACTGTCACATAAAATTGCTTATTGGTTCAGAAGAACATTTTATTTCTAATGATAAAATGAAATGAAAAAGGATGGGAAATATTAAAGTGAATATCACATATAAACTTTAAGTGCTGATCAATGATGAAATCTCCCTCTCTCTCTCTTTCCCCTCCTTTCTCTTTCCTTCTTCTCTCCCTCTCTTTCTTCCCTCTTCCTCTCCTGTGTGTGATTATGTTTGTCAGATATCCTTAAAGCAAAATACATTATCAGTTGAAAAAACTTGAAACACACTATCATATTCTACTCTCTGAATTCTTTTTTTTTTATTTTTAAAAGATTTTATTTATTTATTTTATGTGTATGAGTACACTGTAGCTGTACTGATGGCCGTGAGCCATCATGTGGCTGCTGGGAATTGAACTCAGGACCTCTGCTCCAGCCCAGCTCACTCCGGGCCGCTCGCTTTGGCTCCGGCATAATACACTGTAGCTGTCTTCACAGGCACCAGAAGAAGGTGTCAGATCTCATTACGGATGGTTGTGAGCCACCATGTGGTTGCTGGGATCTGAACTCAGGACCTTCAGAAAAGCAGTCAGTGCTCTTACCCGCTGAGCCATCTCGCCAGCTCTCTGAATTGTAATGACTGGAAAACAATCAATATTTAATTAAGTTAATTAATTTTCTTAAAGACAAGTTTGTTCTGTTAATCACTTTGTCTTTCTGGTCTGCCTATGCACATATCAAATTCAGAGGAAGTAGGGAAACAGGCTTTACAGAGAATACTATGTGAAACTGATCATCTTAGAAGTTTACACATAACCATTGTGGCAATCCTAGGGCTCTAGCACTCTGAACACTAACTGATATGACTTGTCAGTTGAAGATACTTTCCACAACTCTGGGCTTCAGACTTGTTTTCTGAAAGGGACCATGGTCTGGAAGCTGTCAACAGGACTTAACAGAGAGAGTTTTGATGAAGACGCATGGCTTGTAGAGTTCTAGACCCTACATTGAAGCAAGAAAGATGTATTTCCAGTTGTGAGACAATTGGTACTTCCTGGAGCAATTCCACTATATTCTTTCACAGGGGTTAGTATTTTACAATATATTTGCACTTATTCCATTATTTAAATTGTCTGCTCTTTGTATTTTGTTTGTTTATTTTGTATTTCATTATTATATTATTTTTCATTTTAGTATTATATAAACCTTTGGCATCATACCTCTTACTATGAGTCCTTCCTGTTTTCTTGATCTCATGATAATTCATAGGATATTTTTCTTGAGAGTTATAAACCTGACCATGTGATGAGGATGCTAGACTTTCTGTAGCATGTACACAAACATGTCCCCTGCTTCTCATCTCTCCTTTAGCTTTCTTTACTTGATAAGAAACTTTTCCTCATAAAGCTATATAGATTTCCCAGTGTAAATTACATTATTGAATCACACATATTCCCTTCTAAAGCTTGACTTTAAATTACATTAAAGAGTAACAATGTGTAATTTATGTTGTAATAGTAAATAACAGTGAGATCCAAGTCGAAATTATCTCTTGAAATACAAGCCAGTTCTCCTTGCCTTTTGTTAAATAAGTAATATTACTGATTTCAAATGTTGCCTTTGACATGTTTAGTTTTTTCTGTGCATTTTGCATAATTTCTGGATTGTTATGCTCTATTTACCAGAATGTATTATTGCCAGAATATCATTAAAATGAATGATATTTTTATTATGGTTATTTTTTTATTCCAGTTTGAATCTGAAAACACATGGAAGCTTTCAGAGCTCAAGAAAGATACCTTCTGACAGTTTTTAAAAGTGACCTTTTCAATTCAACTCATGTAAAATTCACTTTATTTAATTTTTATTTAATTATTGTAATTTTTGAAAATTTTATGAGTGCGTACTGTATTTTCTTAATTTCCACATCCCACTTTCTCTCTTTTCTCTTACTTTGTTCACCTCACCACATTCAAATTCCTATTGGATTTAGCACCATTGGAGACTAAACCATTGG
>JADRCD010063465.1:0-19649 GCA_019843815.1 Montemys delectorum | reverse complement strand
GATCCAACAGTCCTAGACAAACATTTAATAAATATTCTTTCTCACCATAATTTAATCCCCTGGATATCGATTATTAGTATGACAAAAAAAGAATAGGTTTTTCTGGAACATATAGGATGCTTCATAACTTCATACAGGAAGGGAAAATAAATAAGTGTATAACACGAAGACCTTTTCAATCATGTAATTCATATAATAAAGCCTATTTTGAATGCAATACAATTTAAGGAGGTGTAGTGAAAATCTTACTTGAAGCTGCATTTTTTAAAAAAGATATGTAATTTTAAAATAAAATAACCGTGAAGGGAATTTTTGCTAAGCATCCACCATTGCTCTTTCAGTGGAATGTGTTTCCTTTTCTTTAGTATTTATCATCAGTTAAAAGTGTGGACTATCTGAGACACAAAATGATTTCTCTGTCATCTTTTTTGAGAGATGCCATTTTTTTCCATTTTGTACAGACAAGGGAATAGTAATTTTTTAAATGCATGCTTTTGTGTCAACACAGTGAAATTTAAATGAGGGGCTATGTCTCTCCTAAGTGCTTTGCCATCTGTCAATCAAGCAGAAAGCATGGCTGTGATGATTATCAACAGCATGCCTGTTTATGAAAAATGGAAGAAGCCGCAGATCACAGTGAGCCACGATTCCCCCCTCTAACTCAGACATCCTAGTCACAACCCTATCTACCGAGCATGTCTGGAATCAGACTCTGTACAGTCATCTCCCTGTCAGTCATATGGAAGCTGCTGGGTTTCTCTCACTGAGGTGGTCTTAGTGCCTTTGCCTGGTACCTACTCATTCACTACCTGGTAAGGTAATACTTTAGAACAACTCTGCTTCTTACTTGCTCAGAGGAAAGCCAGCACCCAGCAATCACCAAAGCCCACAGCTCCAGCCCTGCAGCTTGATACCACTTCATAGTACAGACACCTTACTTTTTCCTCTCCCTCCTGTAGCTCCAGATCTCTGGCCTCCTTGCTTATCCCAGTGACCCTCATCCCCTGTTTGCACACCCCTGAAGCAGTCTGCTGCTCACACCCTCTCTTCTGGTTCTATTATATTTTGGGTTATTACCTCCCGGGTATTGGAACTGTACATACAATTTGCCTGACTGTAAAATGACGGCTAGCTGATTGCCAGCTTCCAGGTGAAGCTGCCCCTAGTTCCACTGTTCATTTGCTATATTTGCTTCTTTTATGGCTTCTTAGTCTCTAAGTCCTGGCTAGCTAGGCATGTGGCCTCCTTAAAAGGAAAGTCTTGGTCATCTAACCTTCCCCTAAAGGCCAGAGAGAAATATGGACCAAGTAAATAGTGGCCTGACCCTTACAAAACCCAAAAGGCTTGGGGAAAATATCTGTGGACTTCCTATATTCTGACCTGGTTTAGTAGTTTTTAGATAGATTGTATCTCTACCTTCCTATATTCTAACCTGGTTTAATAATTTTCTGATAGTTAGATTATATCTCTACCTTTTGGCATTCTCAGAACTCTGTTCCATGCTAAACCACATGTGAATTTCAGTGTTCTATACACAAACATGTGAGAGTATAATGCATTTCCCATGAAGAAATGCACAACTGTTTGTCATAGTTAATTTGTTTAATTTTTTTATTTATTTTTTTAATTAGGTATTTTCATTATTTACATGTACATTTTCCCTTTCCCAGGTTCCCCTCCAAAACAAACAAACAAACAAACAAACAAAAGCAAGAACAAACCCCTTTTGCCTCCCCCTTCCCCATGCCTGCCACCCCACCCTCTCCCACTTATTGGCCCTGGCATTCCCCTACACTGGGGCACAGAACCTTCACAAGGCCGAGGTCCTTTCCTCCTATTGATGATCGAATTTGCAATCCTCTACTATACACATGCTGCCAGAACATTCAGTCCCACCCTGTATAGTCCTTGATTGGTGGTTGGGTCCTTGGGAGCTCTGAGGGTACTAGTTAGTAATTGTTGTTCGTCCTAAGGGGCTGCAAACCCTTCAGCTCCATAGAACCTTTCTCTAACTCCTTCATTGGGGACCGTGTACTCAGTTCAATGAATGACTGTGAGCCTCTACATCTGTATTAGACAGGTATTGTCAGAGTCTCTTAGGAGATAGCTATATGCTTGTCCTTCCTTCCGTCTCTGCTCCATAGTTAATCTCTGCCACTCCTTCTGTGGGTGTTTGATTCCCCTTTTTAGGAAGGAATGAAATGTCCACCTTTTGGTCTTCCTTCTTCTTAAGTTTCTTGTGCTTTGTGGGTCGTTCTTCCTGTATTCCAAACTTCTGGGCTAATAACCACTTATCAAAGAATGCATACCATGTGTGATCTTTTGTGATTGGGTTACCTCACTCAAGATGATACTCTCCAGATCCATCCATTTCCCTAAGAATTTCATAAATTCATTGTTTTTAATAGCTGAGTAGTACTCCATTGTGTAGATGTACCACACTTTCTGTATCCATTCCTCTGTTGAGGGACATAATTTGTTTAATTTTAAATGTTTAGATTCAGAGGAGATGTCTAATGTTTTCCTTAAGATGAGAATTTGAAGAGGATTTCGAGTCGACAGTCTTTGAGTCAATTGTAAACGTGAACCTGCTCAGCCTTGCCCACTTTGGTGCAGTGAGACAGGGAAGGAAGGGAAGGAGAGAAAAGGGAGTGACTATCTGGGCCGGAAGTCAGATGAAGATGTCTCCCCACCTCAGCATGTAACGTCTAATAGTTTATGTTGTAGTCTTATTCACACTTCTAAGATCAGTGCTCCTAGAATCCCAAACACTGGGACAATTCTTTGTATCTGCAAACAAGCATGGTTGGGGGGCTGGGGTGGATAAGTTATTTATATTATTACTTGTGGCATTTGTAGGATTCATTGTTTATCTTTGAAATTACTTTTATGTTCATGCCAATTAATTTTATCTTATTTGGTATTGTTAGCTCCTGCTACACATGGCATGTGACCACCTCCTGTATGAGCCTTCTGTCATGCAATTCAATCCTCCCATATTGGCTTTTAATGTTGCCTTTGATCGCACAGATTCTAAGTGCAGCCAGCCTTTTTCCTCAACTATCCCTCAACCATTTTGACTCTGTCATCAATACCCCAATGTTTTATTTATTGAAATGTTATACAATATTTATCTGTGAGATAAAATAATCCTTTTCCTTCCTCCCTATTGAAATGGCCTTTATTTTATGATGTGTGGAGACTACAGATCAAAGTTATGCTATGTTCCAAAAAAAATCCACTTTGATCTAAATTTTGTTAAAACTGTAAATAGATTTTGACAAACATTGACTTTTCAATATCTAGTCTTTCCATGCCTCATCTCAGCATTTTGTTCTATTTATTAATGTGTTTGCTTGGGTTATTTAGCAAAGCTCTCTAATTCCATCTACATGTTTAATGGGAGACTCACCCTCACCAATAAGAGGCTGATTAGTAGTTAAGACTCATGTCATTTTTGTATAAAGTAGATTGCGGAAGTGAAAAGAACATTTAAGTAGTGAACAGTATAGAGTGCCTCTTGCTCACTGCAGTTCAGGATAAATTATTGTGACCTCTCAGACCCCATCAAGTGAACATGCAAAATCGCTAACCCACCAACCCTAAGCATTTGTGGAAACGTCTCGACTGTGCAGTTGTTGCTTTTATACCAAAAACAGGCAGCAAATAGGTCTGTCTTCATGAGCAGCTGCAATATATACTTACAGATAGGAGCACATTCCTGGTATTAAATGCAAATGAAGAGGTCACTTGGTTTTGATATAAATACCACTTATATCTTTGCTCAAATAAATATCACCAACATAATTTGTGATACATGCAAGTAAGTTCACCACAGTACCACCCCAAGGCCCCTTTGTGGATAAGCCCCCAAAGTCTGTGGGCATTAGAAGCATAAACTAAATTCACACCTTGATACCACTGCCTATTTCAGGACCACATCTTAACTTTTTAAAATATGAGGATCTTTTGGGGCTCCATCTTGCTTTTTCTTTCCTTGTTCTCCATTCCTGGTCTGTCACCATGCTGTTCTGCTGATTGGTGGTTTAGACTGTGTTCATCCATCCATAGTGCTGTAGTTTCCGTATGACGTTTCACCTGTCTAAATTCTTCTAGATGGCGTTTACTGTCATCGTGTCCAAAACAGCTTTGGAACACGGAGTGACTTTGGATTAGAAGAGCTTTAGTTTTTATCCTCATGTGAGCAAAGGAACATCTAACAGTCGTGAACGGTTTCAGGAATGTGGTCCTCCAGACACATTTATTCACAGATATTCCTTTGTATCTCAGTGACATATTCAAATTTCCTTACACAAAGCCCTCAATCTTGGTTTACTTCTACAGAAGCGTATATATATTTCTTTATTGAAACTCTGATTCCTTTTAATGCACATAACTATTGAAACAGCAAAAGAGAAAGAAATTATTCCGTTTTCAGCCCTACTAAGCTTCTATCTTTCTGGATTCAGTAATTAATTTCTAGGACATTTTCTGTTGATCGTGACAGTTGTGAGTCTGTTTTCCAGGAGGCTTATTTCCCTACTTCACTTTTTTTTTCAGTCTTATGGACCATCTATCCCACAGCTCGAGGATAAGGTTGGTCACCAGTGTTTCACAGTTTCTCCTTTGAAGTGCTGTGTAAATACTTAGTAGTGGTGTTTGCTATGTCAGATTCAAAGTTTAAAGGTTCTGCTCACAGAGTGTTAAAGGAAATGGTTTCAAAGGCAAACTTAAGCCCCGGACAGAAGCTCAGGTAAAGCAGCTCTAGGAACAGCCCAGTCCCAAAAGTGTGTGCCCTTGCTGGCAAGGAAACACCAGCAGCAATCTGACCCTTGATAATTTGGAGGCAGGGATGGGGGAGATAAGCAAGGAAGACTTAAAGCCATATTAAATGCAAGTGCAGTAAGATCATGTCTCTCCTTGAAGTGAGCTGTCAAGGACAAAGCCCTTTTATCATGTTCTGCACATACGGACGAGAACATGGAGTATGTGATTCTAAGTATTGGATGACAGATTGTCTCAAGATATATAATAGCCCATCTGTCAGTCAGTAAAGACCTACCCTGTTCTCCCTACTGGGGATCCCTTTTTCCTTCTCCTGTAACCTGAAAAGACCACACACACACACACACACACACACACACACACACACACACACACTACACATATTATTATGTATTCTCTCCAGGTCATTGTTTGACCCTTAAAGAACCTAGAGATCCCATCATGAGATACCCTGAGACCTCCACAAATAACATTTGGGAAAAAGACTTGGGGAATCACCTAATAGATTTTATTGTACTTTTTAAAAGAAGGTCCTTCCTCGACTGCTTTAAAGAATAAAGCTGAGGCCATCTTTGGGGTTCAATAATAATGGTCACTGAGGACTTCATGGAGGACTTGAGATCACAGATGCCTTGAGTTGCATTCGACCCTGTGCTTGGTTCATTGGCAGGCAGCCAGCTGCTCCTACACTCACACCTAACTTTACCTCCTTCTCACACAGTTCAGCTGAGCAGAAACCTTCACTGTGGTCATTGTTAGCAAAATGGACAGCAGCACCCTGAAGTGGATGGGGGAGGGATTTCTTTGTGGTGTTACAAGTATGTTTGTGCCTTTTAAGTATCTGATATGAATGTATCACCATGTGGAAGTCAATGATTCATGTTTGGTCCAAAATATATGGTTTCCCCCTCTTCTTTATCTCCATAAATGATGGGACGCCGAGATGATGTGAACTTGAAAGTTAACATACCAATAAAACAGATCATTTCAGAGTTCCCATGACAAATGGTTTTCTTTAAGTAGTTATAGACAGAAACCTTTACTAATATTTATTGGAATAGCAGCCACTTCCCTTAAATGAGAGGTAATTTTAAAAGATTAAAAATGTCAAAGTCTCTTTTCCAAAGTATTCTTTCTGTCACATGGCCCCAAAGCAGCCTCTCTGGTGGTCTTATCTGATGCCAGTACCAGCTGAGGAAGGACACATGGATGGCTTTAGAGTGTGCACTGAAACTTGTACAGGGTGACAAGGTTTCTGTGAATTATGAGGACATTCTAGTTGGTCCTTTTGTGAAAAGAAGAAAAGAAATAACAGATATGAATGCATCTGTAGAATTGGTTTCTGCTCTAGCATACTTCTGGGCTGTCTCATTTGCCTTCCGCACAATTCCCTGAGTAGGTAGGGCAGAAGGACACACTGCAAAAATCAAATATTTTTGTGCCAAATGCAGGTAGAGATTAAACTTGAAGCACTATACACCTACCATCAAGGCACATGAGTAGGGCCTAGGGTGGTCTCTAAGACCCTTCTGCACTACTAAGTTCTCATTGGGGCATCAGATGCCGTGTTTTGTCTTCTCATCTACTTATTAGAAGTTACTTTGTTAATGAAATGAAAAGTGTTCATCTCTTTAGTCTATTTTCTTACTTAACAGGAAACACCCCGAGAATGAGAGCCTGAGTACTTTTTGAGTAATCCCAGCTCTTGAGAGGAAATGCTTTTCTTAACTATACAGAGAGGCCAGGGTTGCTCAAAATTACTTAAATGTCTTTAAGAAAATGTATTGTTATCATGACAAGAAAACTGAGTATTACCCTTTAAAACATAAATTAATTCATTTTAATGTTAGAAATATAGCTAGCAAAACAATCTCACTGGACAATATTTGCATATGTACAATTATATCTTAAATGACCAATACAATCAGTACAATTGATTAGAACAATAAAGCCCCTATTGATCTCTTTTGCTATATATTAAATGGAATTCTGAATTTATTTTATTTTTTATTTTTTTATTTTTTATTAGATATTTTCTTTCTTTACATGTCATATGTTATCTCCTTTCCCAGTTTCCCCCCCAAAAAAAAATAAAAAATAAATAAATAAAAACAAAAACTAAAAAACCAAAAGATACCAAAAACAAACAAACAAAAAGTCCTGTTCCCTCCCCCCTTGATGATATTTTTAATTTGTACTAAAAACACTTAATAAAGATATAGCTAGGAACTGCATTCCTTTCACTCGCTACTAAATGTTATGATATTCTATTAATAAATTAATTTATGTATTGACTAGATAAGTTACATAAGAAAAACTTTAACAAGTTGGTTTGCAGTTATAGTTCCTTGATAGTAAATATGCTATTTCCTTGAGAGTTTTGTGTCTTATGTATTCTAATGGTATTGCTTGTTTCCCAATGGCTCCTGATCCACACCTACCTCAACCGATCTCACTTTGAGTCTTTGAATTTTAAAAATAGTAAGTTAAAGAATCATCAAGTCTAATCTGTGCTGTTCTCCTAACTCTAGGGAATGGGGCCGTCTCATAGACCATGGCGATCTGACCTGTAAGGGTCATGTCTTTAAAGCAACCTGACTCTCTCCCACTACCTATCAACTGACAACAGATCCTCATCTAGGGGTGATACTTCATGCCCACTCCCCCTGCTCCATGCCACAATCTTGTCTGGCTGGGGCTTACTCAGGTCTTGTGCATGCTGTCATAGTGACATATCACTATATGCATAGATTAGTGCCATCACTCAACCCTCATCACAGAAGCTTCTACTTGCAGTAGACAGTTATTAACACAGAGACTTAGAACTGGCCAATGAGAAGAGAATAAGAATCCAGGCTGTGCAGATGCACACCTTTAATCCCAGCACTCAGGAGGCAGAGGGTTGTAGATCTGCCCCAAGTCTACACAGAGAATTCCAGAACAGCCAGGGTAACATAGAGACATAAAAACAAAGGATGCAAAAGAAAGGGAGATGAGAGGAGACTACAGAGTGCTTATTCCACACGGTACATCTGTATCACACCATCCTCTTTCTCCTGGGTATCAGGGAACATCATGGAAGAGCAAGTGGAAACACTCTAAGAGCCAGAGATGGTGGATGAGTTCAAGAAAACAGTGTTTCCTGGACAGAGAATACTTACTGAGTACTTTGTTGAACAATTCACATTTCATATCTCATTTGATCCTGAAACCAACTCTGTGAAGCATTGCTATGATGTCATGTTTATAGACATGGCAAATTTCTAGAAAGGTACAGAGGGACCACAGTTTAGACTTTGGGGTACCATAATCCTCACACTGTGCTCCGTCTCCAATACATGATTTCAAAACAAATATAATTCATTTTGATTTACCTATTAGGCAAAGGAAGCAAATGGTTTCATGTAGCTGCAGAATGAGAGAAAAGAGCAAATAGAATCCCTCTCAAATTCTTCAAAAACCTTCTATCATATAACTAAAGCACATTCTGGCCTTTGTGTAGTACACTTTCTACTTATTCGGAGGTAAGTACATGGGGCTATGTTAATTCAGATTCTTTGGAAACATCTGTTGCTTCACTGGCTTAATTTCATAAGCTCTGCATTCAGGAGCATAAAAATCTTCAATTCAAGATCAGCCTGAGTTACTTAAAAGGAAAAAAAGAGCAAAGTATAACCAGTCTGTCAACAACTCAGCAGGACATTTCAGGACAGTAGGACATAGTTTTGATTTCATTAGCTAATTCACACTTTTTCATTGGAGGTCAAGGTCATCTGCCTCTACCCTTTTTATTCGTGATGGACCAGATTCCAACTAGATCCCATCTAGACGGAGAAATAGATGTGAGATATCGACATAGAAACCATTGACCAAACATATCATATATCAATGAGCTATGTGATAAGCAAATTAAGGTGAGCTATCTGGCTTAGGAATAAAAATCCTTTTGATGATTTTCTGATTCTGTCAGGTTCAGAGATGTAGTCTATTCAAATGAATCAGTGATAATCCCATCTGAATGTCAATATTGATTTTATTCAGCCATTTGCATTGGTGCAAATAAATCGGACTTATGCAGGAAATCTTAAAAGAAGGAAAATACAGTCTCATTCCACTGCACACTTATGGAGTGGTGAGAAGCTAAGCCCTGAGAACTTCAAATACTCTGCAGCCATGGAGCAAGAGGAAGCTGTGCACATGGGCACAGCTGTTTGGCAGGACTATTTGACTACATTTACAAAACTGTATGTTTTCATAAGATTCAACAATCACTCTCTTGGATTTACCCAGAGGAATTTAAAAGTTGAGTACATACAAAATTGAGCATATGTTTAGATGGCTTTATACATAATTTCCAAAAACTTGGAAGCAACCAATATAATAACCGCCTGTCTAATACAAAAGCAGATAAATTCACTGTAATATACCCAGAATTGGGAATGTGACTCAATGCTAAAAAATGTATGGAGGCAGCAGAAGACAGAGAGGAACCTGAAATGCATACCAACTGCTACAAAAAGACCCATCTTGGACGTGCCATGTACCATCCTTTAATCCATAATAAATATCTATTCATAACTAATGTGATAGATACTTTTAAAATGATTTTTATTTTATCGTTGATGTATACAAAACATTACATATTCACCGACATAAAGTAGTAGTATTATGATAATCTGAAATCTATTCTTTTAAGATTTGGCTTTTAAAGACTCATGCAGAGAATGTTGGGGAGCTACCTCACTCAGTAAAGTGTTGGCTATGCAAGCATGAGTCCTTGAGTTCAGACCCTTAGCACTCACATAAAAAGCTGGACATAGGGATATTCATTTGTAATCACAACCCTGAAAGGGTGGGACAGACCCTGCGGCTTGCCGGCCAATCAGTCTAACTGAATCCATGAAATCCATATTCAGATAGAGAGCATGTCTCAGACCATAGTGTAGAGAGTGGGAAATGTGATTGAGCAAGACAGCCAACCTCACCCTCTGGTCTTCACATCCATGTGCAGCCAAGCCTGAGCACCATGCACTGACATGTATTTAATATATGTTCATATCCAGAGTTTTAAACAGAATTGATTATAGAAGTAGAAGGAGAGGTAAACCCTTCTGCAGTGACAGTATGTAGATGGAAAATTTCACACACACACACACACACACACACCTACCTCCCCCGTCTGATGGAGGCTAGGTGAAACCTCACCCCAGTTTGATGGAGGCTGGGTGACCAATCAGGAATGATCAGTGGAATCCAGACTGCTGGTTACTCTCTAAGGTAGAAAAGGAAAAAAAAAAAGTTTCCCTGAGAGTTGTTCAGAGTAAAACTTTTATTACTGTTTAATGTGGATGTGTTTAGAGTTTTGAATGCTTTTGAACTAGTTACAAGAAGAAGGGAGAAGGCTTGTGAGTAAAGCCGGGCTAGAGGGAGGCAAAATCTAGGAGTAAAGCAAGGAAGAAATAAATGCAAGGGATGATGTGGGGAGGGAAGGTTGGAGCTGCCAGTCAGAGCTTTGGGCCTCTTGGAAGAGGGGAGGCAAGAGAACAGAGAACACAAGCAAGGACCTGCCTTTCAACTTCCAGGTTACAAATAGGAACTCTAAGGTTAGGCCAGAGACAGGTCAAGTGGGAGCCTGTATCAGTTACTTTCTGTTGCAGTGATAAAAAAAAATGCCATGAATAAAAATGAATTATGGAATACTGACTTTATTTTGTCCTACAGTTCCAGACACACACACACACACAGAGGGGGTGGGGGGAGACAGAGACAGACAGAGACAGAGACTAAGACAGAGAGTATCAGAGTCTGTAACTGCAGGCGTGATAGCAGACAGCTAGCACAAGTAGCTAAAAGGGTGCCTCTTTAGTCACATGAAAGAGCACACTGAAATGGGGGACAGGGCTGTAAAGTCTCAAAGCCCACCCCCACCGGCATACTTCCTCTAGCTAGACTCCACCTCCTGAAGTTCTCATATCCTTCCTCCATACAATGTCACCCACTGAGACCAAGTGTTCAAACACATGAGTCTGTGGGGCCATCCTCAGTCCAACAGCAAGAGTCTCATATTCTTAGAGAGCACTCAGCTTCTAGAAAGCAAAAGCTTTCCGATTAGGTGTTCTGAATAAAAATAACAAAAGCAAAAGATTATTGTCCAACTGGATTTCTCTAGATAGATTAAGTTAGAACATAAAATCTAATAGTAAGTTTGAGTCTATGGCTTTAATTAGAGCTAAACAGAAAAGACTGTCCCTCATTTTATTACTAGGGGTTCGCAGTACATTCATTTGAGTTTGTTTTCCCTTATAATAAGTTGAAATAGTATTTTTGTTTGTTACTTTATTAAGTCACATAAGTGCAAAAAACATTATCACAAATTAAAGATGGTTACAAAATTAAAAATTAATTAGCTGATTGATTTACTTGTACTTTTAGAGTATCTGTGCCTGACAGGTTCACTACATGATTAGATTTATTTCTTCTTTCTCAATCATCATCTTCACCATTATTTGAAACCAGAGAATTGTAAAGCACAGAACACCCACTTGAACACACACAGAGGGAAAAAAGGACATCCCATTGACCCTGTCTGTACCCGTGGAGTGCCCTCTGAGGTGAGGAAGTGGCTGGACTATCATAAGATGAGCTCAGTTCATGTCACACACAGCTTTCTTCATGCTGCCAGGCCAGCCCAAGCTAACATTGTTGAGGTGGGACATTGTTTCTGGTCCCATTGTTTCTTTTTAAAATCAATTCGATAATCCTTTGAGCTGCCTCTCCAGGGCATCCTAACCACCTGCAGGCTGTGCACATAGTTTGAGGAATAGAAGTCAGCGTTCATTCAGCAGCGCTGTGCCCTGAGAGGCCTCCCCTCCCTCTTCTTTGGTGCTTTGCTCATGGGAGGCGTAATACACAAGGCACTACATCATGCTTTCCAGATTGAAGAATCTGGGTTCTGTGAGCATTGTAAAGCTTTCTTTCTTCTCTTTATGTTTGCATGTTGTGGATGAGTGAAAACACTTGCTGTAGGCTCTTAATGAATCATCAGTGTTCCACCCTGCGTGCACGAAGCTTGCCCTCCTTACATGTGTATGCCGGTGTAGGAAATGCCACAGGAGATCCCTGCATACGTCCTTGACTGTTCACAAAAGGATCTTTTATTCTCCTTCACAGGGCATATTACTCAATTTTGAACAGCAAGTAGCATTTTAACAAATCTGTAGAACCCAAAACGCAGCAACTCATGTATTAATTAACCCTCCTCATTCATTCAGCATTGACGGGGTGAGCATTTACTGTGAACCAGGCATTGCTTTTCGGATAAAACCATGCCGGTGAAACATACATAGTCCTGCTGGACCTTGGAATGCTGGTTTGGGGAGTAGGTGGGCTCAGAGTGCAGCGTGGAGAGGTGTGGTTGAGCACCGTGGAGAGAATGGCAGGATGCAGCCATGTGTCCTAGCACATCTGTGGGATGAATACATCTTCTGGAATATGAAAATTAAATTGTGGAGGTGTCAATCCTTCAATCCCTAGTAACACTGAAGTCTAAACAAAGGAAACAGAAGTCCTCAAGAGTGAATCAGGTGACTTCCCCCACACAAAAGCGACACCAGAGTTCAGACGTCGACTTCATGTAAGAATCTGTGTATTAATTAGCTGCTTTGTTCTCTTTTCAATTTAAATACATAAGCTCCACCCCACCCCATGTCAGTGAGTAGCAAAAAGAACATGTATCTGGAAACATAACACCAAAACGTTTATTGCCTTCATCTCTAGATTATAATTTTCTTTCAACAAATGTAATGTGTTTTTCACTGTTAATCAAAGGGTGGCAAAGTAAGACTTGCCACCCTTGGTTAGCCATGCTGTGCCTCTCATTCTGAGTGACCTTCTTACAACCCAGAGCTCCTGAGACAAAATCCCTCTGCCACTTACTTGAGAGTCTCATCTAGTTCCAGTGTCTTTTGTGTGTTCTCAGTATTTTCCTGTTAAGTAGAATAGTTTCAGTGTTTTTCTATATCAATACTGCTAGCCTTTAACTCAGCAGTAAAATTTAAGTTAAGTATCAGGAATGGTAATCATTCTAAGTCCATGAACACGCGACAACTTTTTTTAAAGAAATGTCTGAGGCACCGATTATGAAGTTAAAATCATCTTTCAAGATTCTATAGTTCTTCACTAAAAATTTTTATTGGTACCACATTCAATTTCTTATTGGTAGCATGCTAGAACGGTTGCATGTAATGAAATCTAAGAAGAGCACTTAGTAGTTTTCTGTTCTTTGATAAGCCTTAATTTGGCTCATTCAGTTGTCTGCAGCGGATTTTCAGAAGTGTTTGGGCTCAGGCAGTGGAACCTGAGTCTCCGAGGCCAAAGCTGTGTCCCTTGTTCTTTCAGATAAGGAGACAAGGAGGGATACAGCTCCTGGTGGACCTGCTGGATCACCGGATGACAGAAGTCCACCGTAGTGCCTGTGGAGCTCTGAGGAACCTGGTATATGGGAAGGCCAATGATGATAACAAAATCGCCCTGAAAAACTGTGGTGGGATCCCAGCGCTGGTGAGACTCCTTCGCAAGACCACAGACCTCGAGATCCGGGAGCTGGTCACAGGTTAGATATCTTACTCAATAATTGTTTTATCTCAAGATACTTATTTCAGTATCTAACTCATTAGCAATTGTACACACCAAGTATTACAAGTCAGAGCCTCTTGGTGCTGATGACATAGTCATTCTCCACTGGCGTTTTCTTTTTCTTTTTTTTTTTTTTTTAAGATGTTCTCTTTATTTACATTTCAACTGATATCTCCTCTCCTGGTTACCCCTCCAAAGAATATAAAAAACAAAAATGAAAACAAAATCAAAAAGCTAACCCTATTTCCTGTCCCTTCCCCCTGCTCGCCAACCCACCCTCTCCCACTTCCTGGCCCTGGCATTCCCCTACACTGGGGCATAGAACCTTCACAGGGCCAAGGGCCTCTCCTCCCATTGATGACCGACTTGGCCATCCTCTATTATACATGTGCTGCTGGAGCCATAAGTCCTACCATGTGTACTCTTTGGTTGGTGGTTTAGTCCCTGAGAGCTCTGAGGGTGCTAGTTAGTTCATATTGTTGTTCATCCTAAGGGACTGCAAACCCTTCAGCTCCTTGGGTCCTTTCTCTAGCTCCTTCATTGGGGACCCTATGCTCAGTCCAATGGATGGCTGTGAGTCTCTACATCTGTATTAGTTGGGCACTGTCAGACCCTCTCAGGAGACAGCTATATCAGGCATCCACAGTAGTGTCTGGGTTTGATGATTGAATATGGAAAGAATTCCCAGGTGGAGCAGTCTCTGGATTGTCCTTCTTTCAGTCTCTGCTCCATAGTTTGTCTCTGTGACTCCTTAGGTGGGTATTTTGTTCCCCCTTCTAAGAAGGAATGAAGCATCCACACTTTGGTATTCCTTCTTCTTGAGTTTCTTGTGGTTTGTGGATTGTGTTTTGGGTATTCTGAGATTGTGGGCTAATATCCACTTATCAGAGAGTGCATGCCATGTGTGTTCTTTTGTGATTGGGTTACCTCACTCAGGATGATATTCTCCAGATCCATCCATTTCCCAACTGAGGAATACCAAATGGCTGAGTAACACCTAAAGAAATATTCGACATTCTTAGTCATCAGGGAAGTGCAAATTAAAACAACCCTGAGATTCTACCTCACACCAGTCAGAATGACTAGGATAAAAAACTCAGGTGACAGCAGATGCTGGCAAGGTTGTGGAGAAAGAGGAACACTCCTTCATTGCTAGTGGAATTGCAAGCTGGTACAACCACTCTGAAAATCAGTTTGGCGGTTCCTTAGGAAATTGGACATAGTACTACCAGGGGACCCAGCTATACCACTCCTAGGCATATAGCCAGGAGATGCTCCAACATGTAATAAGGACACATGCTCCACTATGTTCATAGCACCTTTGTTTATAATAGCCAGAAACTTGGAAACAACCCAAATGTCCCGCAACAGAGGAATGAATACAGAAAATATGGTACATCTAAACAATGGAGTACTTTTCAGCTATTTAAAACAATGAATTCATGAAATTCTACTGGCATTTTCAAATGACTGAGTAAATACCATCAAAACACACATAGGTTGATCATATTCAATCCTTAGAATCCAGTTAAGTATAGCTATCACTAAAATTCTCTGATCTTACCTCAGTCTTTGTTATCTGCTTTAGAAGTGGTTGGGTATCATATAGTACCCACAGGCCATCATTAGAGTAACATTTACATAGCTAGTGAATGGACAAGGCATCCAAGCTATTGGCAAAAAGCCATATGTTCTGGTTTTATAAGTGCACTAAGCATATTGTACTTCTAGTGTTAATTACTGAGTAAAACACCCCATGCATGCTCAAAGTCCCACGGTTATATTACTGAATATCAAAGAATCGTTTGAAAGTTCATCTGGGTGCCTTTCCACTTTCATAGAATTTGGGGGTTTTAGATTTAATAGTAGTAGCTTGTAAAGTAATGATGACTTAAGGACTGAGAATGTCTTGGAGTAATTGGGCAGAGCAACCATTAAACATTAGCTCTTATCCCTCACTTTGTAAGTGTGCAGCCTTAACTTGCTGCTGTTTTAATGACATACGTGTCCCCAGTGTGGGATTCCACATCGCACTGAAGTCCTCTCATCTTCATTATGCTCACTGCTGCTGTAGGTGATGTTGGCATTCTGATTCATTAAAGTACCCCCTGTAAGCAAGTATTTGACAAATGAATTGCATATGCGGCTCTCCAAAAAGATCTCTTAATTATCCACTGTACCATTGCATTGACCTTCTGTCTCAGGTCTGAAATGTTCCTGTATCCCTGATGAAGTATGTGAAAAATGCATAGCTCAAGCTACAGGATCAGCACACAAGGCTGAGTCAAGACTCCCAGTCGCAGTTCATTTCTTGGTTTCCTTCCTTCGTGGAGTTGTTGAATCTCTTCCTTGTTCTCTACTAAGTTTAAACTAGACCCGAATTAGTTCATTCTTTTTTCTTTCGTCTTTGTCTTCTTCTGTACCCCTTACTTGCTTGACCTTTACTTGATTGCTGGCTCTATTTACTCTTCATTTTTCTATAAGTAGGGAGTTTTCCTTGTGGAAATAATTATTGGCAAGGGTTGGAGTGTTATTAAAGTAATGTTTCACACTAAAGTCAGATGGGTCAGGCAAGGTAAAGTGGTCATTATCAGCGTTTTGTGATTTTGAGGTGAGTTACATAACTTAACATATTCCCTGCCACTATGGTTATACAAGCCCATCTTTTTTTCCCCCATGGGTTGTGTGTAAGGTGGTTGTGCCCGGAAGAAAAGGATTCAGTATGTGTGTTAGAAAGAAGATGATTGGTGCATAAAGTAGATTGCTACTGGATGCACAAAGCCAGGAGGATGGGAGCCATGCTGAATGCCTCCTGCAAATGCTGCACCTGTCATTTCATGTTTAGAAAAGATTTGGAACTTAAGTCAACTTTGTATTGGCTCTAACACAAAACCATTATCTGAAAGCCACCTCAGTGTCATTCATCCCATTACCAAAGAGACTGTGTGAAAGGTTGAAATGGCTGATGACTGAAGGAGGTAAAAAATCCAAGGGCCCCATACTCCTGCTGGCACTTGAGGTGGACTTGAGAGCAGCTGTAGCTTTTCCTGGCCACTTTTGGGAGATTTTGGAGACTATCATTTCAAGCCCAAACAATGATAGAAATGTCTCCCTGAGCTCCTTTCAGAAAGATGTAAACCATACATCCTTAGAAGGTCCAGAAGAGTTCACTTGTGGTGAGGCTCGTGCTGCAGGGACGATGTAGTGCTTGGCATCCAGCTGGAGACGCTCTTCTTACTCCACTTCTGCAGAGGAGAGCCAAGCAAGCCTGTCCCTCACTGCAGCCAAAGCATTCTTCACTTCCCTCCCTCAAAAGAACACTGCCTTTGGAAAGTCAGTGAATCAATTATGAGCAGTCAAAGGTCATTGTTGATGTTCTCTGCATTCCCAGCCGCAAGGGTTTGTATTCTCACGGTTGCGGGAGTGAGCATTACAGGGTGCTGTTAATGAAATGGCAGTACTTTGGCCACAGTACCATCCTGCAGAAGAGAATGGGAAGGAGACACGTATGATGGCAGGCCTGTGCAGACATAAATGCAGGGAGCACAGAGCCTTTTGAGTTTCTCCAATAGCAGAGACAAGGGCACCAAGAAAGCTCCAGGATTCAGCTGATTTCTGTTTAGTCATCACTAACCAACCTCCCTCCCTGCCCGAGGAAAAGGAAAAGGAAGTGAGTGAAATGTATCTCAGAGAGCATTAGAGACAATTTTTCATCTTCAGCATTGGCCCACGGTCATCTCCCATGGTAGGCTTCAAAGCATTGGTTCTCTTGGCTCCCAAAGAGCTTGAAGAGTTCAGTATTTTAGTTCAGTAACCCAGTTTAACCTGAAGGTCACTGAACCCTCCATTTCTCCCTTTCTCTATTCTTGTTCACTTTCCTTGGAGGCACTTGTTTCTACTTGAGGCACTTGAGATCCAGTCGTCTCTTTGGTATAGTAAGCCTGCTTGTGTGTGTTCAAGAACTTCATTCCTTCCATTCATCTCTCAAGCCCTTTAAAGCATACAGGTATTAGGTGTTCTGCTAAACCATGTTAGCTAGCTAACTCTTTATTTAGAACTCACTGCCAGGGTGAAGCCCTGCTCTGACTGACCAGTTCCTGGGCATTATTGAATAGTAAATATGTAAAGACGCATCCTGACAAGTATGTCCACATTTTATAAACTTACTAGAGGAACAGCAAAGAAGCCAGTGTCTACGGAGGGCAGAGGGGAATGGAGAAGATGCGTGCTTCACTCCCTTTGCTTCCTTTGCTTTGGCCTCCACAGCTCCTTTTGGGAACGAGGTCAAGTGGCCATGGGTGAATTAAATAAACCTGTGCTTTTCAGTTCTCCAGGAAGCATAATACAGAATCCATCAAGGACTCATGACATAGTGTGTTATAGGAGTCCCTTTAGGTTAAGGGAATTATTTCTGTCTCATCCTTCGTTCTGCCTCTGAGCTCATACGTGGGATAAAATGCGTTGGAAAACGTTAGAGGAGCAGGAGAAGGGGGTTCTTTAGCACCCATATATATTCATATACTAGGATGTGCAAAATTGTAAGATGATTAATTTAGTGATTTTTTTAATGTTTTATGAAATCTACCTATTAAGTCTTAGAATCAGCTTATGTGTCTAACAACAGAGAAATTAGCAAAGAAAAAAATGATGGGCAACACACAATGGAATTTTATTCCTCAGTAAAGAACATGTTATTCACAGGAAATCAGGTGCAACTGGAGATTATCATATGAAGGTAACTTCATCAGGTCCAGAAAGAAAATTATCACCTTTTCTCTTATGTGTAGATCATTATAATGTATAGAATTTATATAGATACATAAAATTGAATATGTATATATGACAGAAAAATAGAAGTAAATTCTCTAGGGAACAAAAGGGACTCACAGGACAGGGAAGGATGAGCCAGAGTGTGACATGTTATGTTTCTTACACACTAGTATGAAATGTCCATATTAAATGCATTACTGTGTGCATGGTGGATACACCAACTACAAACAGATGCCAGGGGAGCCAAAAGGCAAATAATAGAAGGCTACAATAAAGCAATCATCTTGCAGTCCTAAAATTACTTATTGAATAAATCTTGAAAAACTGTTGGAACAATAATAAAATGTTAAAAATGTGCCTGCAGCACACAACCATATATGTCAGAAAAACAACTGCCCAGTCACGCTGCTGCCTCATCTGACAAGCAGCATAGATTTTGCCGGCGCCTAGTAGACCTGGGAATACATAATTTTCCTCATATGCAATTTTTATGATGAGGTAATGATCGGCATCGCATTTAACCCTAGTTGAAGTTATTCTCTGCTGTACATCACTCACAATGCTAGGGACCAAACGAACCAATTAGAAATGTTGCATGTCCTCTGGGCTTGACTAATGTAAGGTTTTTCTCTCTGTAAATGTGGAAATAATCAACATAAATTGGGAAACGTACAATTGGAGTTTTAGGAATGCTTCACAAATCACAACAAAACAGTGTTTACTGAAGCATAAAACTTGGTTAGTAAGTGTTATATTGGTTTAAAGCAGGCATCCTTGGGAGCATCACCCCTCCGACCATAGGAGTTACTCTCTTTATGCTGTGGGCACCCAAATGCTCCTTCCTTTTCCTTAAGAAAAACCAGACACTGACTCACCCTTACCAGTGATTTCTTTTCCTTTATTGTTTGTTTAAGTTGCCATACAAAGGAATGAGTTTCACTATAGCATTTCCATGTATAATTTATTATGGCATAGACCACATTCTTATTCATCCTTCCCCACATTGTTTCCCACTCCTTCACCTTCCTCTCTTTTTATTTTATTTTAAAGTCATTGTTTTGCATGCATGTATGTCTGTGTGATGATGTCAGATCCAACTGAAGTGACAGACAGTTGTGAGCTGCCATTGGGTGCTGGGAATTGAACCTGGGTCCTTTGGAGGAACAACCAGTGCTCTTAACCAATGAGCCATCTCTCTAGCTCCACCTTCTTTTTTAATTTATTTATTTCCTTCCCATAAATAGTTCCCCTTTCTTTCACATTATGTATTCTATTACCTGCTCTGTTTCTCCCTACTCCTTAAGATCTCTGCCTCTGTTCTCATGGTACCCTATTTGACTTTATGACCTAAATGTGGTCATTCTCTTTGTCTCTGTCTCTGTCTCTCTGTTTCTATCTCTGTCTCTGTCTCTTTCTCTCTCTCTCTCTCTCTCTCTCTCTCTCTCTCTCTCTCTCTCTCT
>JADRCD010063463.1:0-11563 GCA_019843815.1 Montemys delectorum | reverse complement strand
TGTGGGTTCCAGGAATTAAACTCAGGCTATCAGGTTTGGTGCAAGTACATTTACCCACTGAACCAGCTCACTGACCTGGAGAATAGTAAAGAACTTTAATCTAGGTGTGGCGCCTCAAGCACTTAAGAGCCAAAGGTAAACAGGTTTCTTTAGTATAGAGTCATAGTGAGTTCTAGGTCAGCCAAGGCTATATAATGAGACCCTGTCTCAAAACAAAAACAAACTCCCCAAAGTCTCATACCTTAGCAGTAAAAACAGTAACTTGATTATAAAATGGGCAAAGGATTTGAACAAAAATTTCTCCACATAAGACATATATATAGCCAATAAGCACATGAAAAAAAATGTTATTAGTAATTAGGGAAATACAAATCAAAACCACAATGAAATGTTATCTTATATTCAGTAGAATAAAAAGGCTACAATAAAATGGATGTCACACTCCTATGTTCCTAATAGCACCACTTATAAAAAGCAAAAGGTAGAAATCCTACAAATATCCACATAAAACCAGGTAAATACAATGCAGTATAGCCAAAGACCACTCCAGTCTTAAAGTATATTTTAAGGAAAGAAACATTGACATATGACACAACATGGATGAAATTAAAACCATTATTAAAGTGAAATAAGCCATAAAATGAAAACAGTGGCTTTTTTCTGTAATTCATACAGTCCATTTTCTACCCTGTGGCCCATGGTAAGCCTTTTAAAATTCAAAGATTATGACTTTTCTTTGGTTAGAACCTCAAATGTTCCTAATTCCATTCACTGTAAAACTGTCTTAATATCCTTCATGATTTGGCCTCATCTACAAACTTTTATCCTTTTGTATATGTTATGTACTCTTGCATGTCTCTATGTAGGTATAGACACACATGTGCCACGGGGCACTTATGAAAGTCAGATAATGACCTAGGATGTCATTATTCTTCACCTTCCACCTTTTTAGAAACCATGTCTCTTGTTTGTTCACTGCTGTGTCTGTCAGGCTAGTCCACAAGCTTCCAGTTGTTATATTGTCTCTGCCTTCCAATCTCCAAATAGGACCACAACATGATTATTCTGAGAGGGCCTAAATCTAGTACAGGCTTGTTCAGCAAGTGTTTTGCCCACTGAGTGATCTCCCCTTTATACCACATTGCAAACCTACTAGACCTAATTCTAGTCCTTAGAAGTTGAAGAAGAGAACATGTTTCTGCTTAAGATCTTTGCATTTGGTTCCCTGTACTGTATGTACACTCAGGTAATGTAGTTGGCTGACTTTTTCAATCAATTCACATGCCCACTAAAATTAATTGTAAAAACCCTATCACACAAGTCACTCTTCCTGCTGAATTTCCACTTCTACCTTAGTTTTTAACCATTACTCCACTGACATTTTCTTTCTCCTACCATTAAATCCCAAGTGCCAAGAAGTCAAGAGCTTTCTGTAGTTTCTCATTGTATCCCCAATGTATAGAACTGCAGCTTCACAAGAAGGAAATAAACACATACATATCTCTTGTACATGAAAAGACCTCTATGAAGTTCAACTTCGTTTGGTATAAACTTTCTTTTCCCTAAGTTCCCTATTGATAAATAAAGTTTTGGTAGTTTCATGTCCTTTTTAAGTTCACTAATAAATTTGTTTTTTTTTTTTTTTCAAGACAGGGTTTCTCTGTATAGCCCTGGCTGTCCTGGAACTTACTCTGTAGACCAGGCTGGCCTCGAACTCAGAAATCTGCCTGCCTCTGCCTCCCAAGTGCTGGGATTAAAGGCGTGCACCACCACCGCCCAGCCACTAATAAAAATTTTAAGCTCTTAAATTACACACAGCCCACATCTATATAACACATCTCAATCACTTTGTAGGGGAATTAGTAACACTGGTTAGAAGAAAGAATAACCTTTGGAAACAGCACAAGGTAAGATACTGATCACAATGAGGAGCTAATAGAGAATAGCAAGATCTCAGACATTGGGTGGAATGCCCAAGAATTAAGCTTGCTAGCCAAAGATCCCAAAACAGTAAGGAATAGTAGTAATCCAAATAGAAATGCATCCTAGCTAAAGTATCATCTGCCCCTTCTGCTGCTCTGTAAAGTCATCATACATTCAACAAATAGGGACTGAACTCAAGCACTGGAATACAGCAATGAGCAAACACAGACAGCCTTCAAACAACTTACATTTTAATGAAAATCCCACTAAAGGAAATCACTAATTCCTATGATTTATGATACTATGCTTTATCTGAATTTCTCTAGAAACTACATGCTGAAATTTACTTATGTAAAAATGAGACCAATTTGACAAACTTTATTTCTAAGATAAAAGGGTAAACTTTAATAAGAAAATTGAACTGAGTCAAAGATGGAACAGTTCTACATCATTTTAAAATTTCTAAATTTCATTTTTATTTAAAGGATGTGTGTTTGTGAAAGTCATAGAACTGCATGTGAGATTCAGCTTTCTTCTTCCATATGGGTTCCAGAAAAATGAACTCAAGTTCAAGTTGTCAGGCTTGATAGCAGGCACCTTTACCCACTGAGCCATCTCCCCAGCCCTGGTAACATTTTAAAAAACAAAAAAATAAAAACAAAAACAAAAAAAACCCAGAAAGAACCCCACAGGTGTTGGTAAAGACATGGACCTGAACCTCTCACACATTGAGTAAAATGATGTAGTCATGTTGTAAAACAGTTTGGCAATAACCTATCTCATCAATTCTACATGTAAGTATATACTTAATAAAAATGAAGACATGACCACACAGAAACTTGCACACGAATGTTCACAGTACTATTTATTCACAATAACCAAAAAGTGGAAACAACCCAAAAGTCCATCAACTGATAAATGGATAAACAACATATGACACATCCATACAATGGAGCATTATTTAGCCATAAATTAATCCTCACATTATAGCATGGATAAGCTTTTAATACATGCTACATAAAATAAGTCACGTCACAAAAAGCCAAACATCGTATTATTGCATTTATATAAAATGTCAAATGTATAACAGTGGTAGCCAGGGAAGGGAAAAAGAAAAATATGGGGTGGGGAGCAGGGTCATAGCTGGGTACATTGTTTTCTTCTGGAGTAACAAAATATTTCTGGGATAAGTGGTTCTTATACAACTCTGTGAATATAGTAAAAACAACTCAATTGCTTACTTACAATGGGTGATTTTTATGGCAAAGAATACTGAAAAAGTTTTAAAATTCTCATGTTTCATGCTATAACACTGTCCTCAAAGCTAACATTAACTTAATGCTAACCAGCTATATTTTACTTAATCCTGATCAGCAGTATGATGTAAGCATAGTTTTCATTCCTATTTCACACATGAGGAATCAGAGGCTAGGTAACAGAGGCTATGTGGGTCATCCACATAGCTAGGATTCTTAGAACTATACACCAAACCCAAGTAGTATTCCAGCATTCAAGCTATATCATCTCAAAGGGCAAGGATCTACCCTGAGGTATTTATGATATAGTTATCATTGTAAAAATTGAAAAAAAATCCTGTTTCTTGGTATATTGTGTTTCAAAAGCTTTCTCAGCTAAGAAAAACACACTAGACATTTTGTCACTGAACACATTGACGCCATGTGTTAAGCATATAATAATAGGAAATTGATAACTTTTATCTAGAATAGGACAAAAATTTTCCATTTTCCAATTGTTTTATATGCAAAACACAATTTCACTATCTTTTAATCCATTCCAAACTTATTGTCAAAATAAACTCCAATTAAAACAAGCTCCATGTATTTTGTATAAGGCTAGTCAAGTTTAGAGTTGATTTAAAAATCTAGTCATATATTTAAAATGTTTTTAAAAGTTGATACTAAAGGTTATGGAAAAACAATTAGCACTATCCCTTCCTATTCATAGTCCTGCTTCTGAGGGACTCAAAGATCCCTTGCCCAAACTAGAAAGTCTGTCTCATTCAACTATTCCTCATAGTCCTTTGGGTTCACACAATTTTCATAGATTCCACTAGTTCTCAGAACTAGAGGTAGACTAGGGTCAATCTAGATGACTAAAGACCCCTGGAAAGAGTTATGAGGTTGAATCTAAAAAATGATATGATGATGATCTCTTTGTAACTTCTGCTAAGATGCCAGTGACTTGATAGTATAGCTGCCCCTATATAATAAGATGGTCTTATCACTATAGTATGGAGAAATTTCTAAAGATTCGTAAAACTTATTGACAATTTGTAAATGGGCAATCAATGAGATTCAAATTGAAGTCTCCCTCTGCTGTTTCTTTTCTGTTTTTGTCTTGTCTTGATTTGGAGACAGGGTCTCACTACACAGATCTACCTGCCTCTGCCTCTAGAGTGCTAGGATTAAAGGTGTATGCCACAACATCTGGCTTCTTCCACCTGTTCTACTGCAACTGTGTATTTCACAGACCCAGGAATTCCCAAAGAGAACTAATTGTATTGACATCAAAAAATTTTGTACACATAAGTCAGAAGCTAAGGGTCTAAACCTATTAGTTTCAAACTGCTTGATCCAAATAGCCCATAAAGGTTGCTGGTCATGGCTCCTGCTAATATTCAAACAGTTGTTATATTCTTCTCTAGAATTAGAAGACCTCAAATATTCACCCACTCCATCATTTTTGTTTAGATCAAGCTTCCTGTAATGACCACTGAATAACTGAAACATTTTAAAAAACACATAAAAACAGATCTGAACACTCAAAATTCTAGACAAAAATTAAGCACAAAAAATGTAAAAACTGCTAAAACCAAAAACTCCCTGATAGCAGGATGTTTTTCATTTACTGATTACCTCTCTGTAGGACTAGCCATGTGAAAAATATTCTCATCTTCATTCTGTAATCGCTCTTTTCTCCTCCTCTCAATGTCATGTCGTAGATCATTTGGTTCTATTATTTTGACCAGAGTCTGAGGAATTTTGACAGAAGACAAACTATTCACATTACTGTTAGTAGCACAAAGACAATTTCTAACAAGAAACTTAAATAAAAGCCCTTAATTATTTTATACCCATCCAGCTAATGGTAGCATGAACTGATAAAAGTATTTTGAGACACAATTGAAGTTCTATTTTGTTTGTTTGTTTTGGGAGACAGCGGTTTTCTATGTGTAGCTTTGGCTATCCTGGGTATCACTATGTAGACCAGGCTAGTCTTGAACTCACAGAGATCCACCTGCTTCTGCCTCGCAACTGTAGGGATTAGGGGTGTGGGCCACTATGGTTCAGCATCAGAAAAGCTCTTATATCAAGAATCCTACTTCTAAGATTTTATCTCAAAGAAAAGGTTGCCTCTTTAAGGATATTGAAAATAACAAAAATGAAACAACTTAAATGTGAAAATAATTTAAGGGGAAAAAAGAATGATGCAGGATGTTATGATAAATAAATCAAACAAAACTATACAGCCATAAAAATTATAAATTATGGAAGTCAATATAAAAAAATATTTACTGAAAAATTTTAAAACTTAAAAACCTCAATTATAAAGGACCACGGGAAGAATTTAGAACTTTTACATAAAAGAGATGTTATGGATTTTTAGCATACTTAATTGCATCTGAAAGACTGTTAAAATGTACCATGCCTGCTCTCAGTCACAGGTGATAGAGCTTGGTCCACTACCCGAGTTGTATCTGGTAGCTGGACCCTGTCTTTGATTTCTGTGATTTAGTAGTGGGCCTTGACTTCTGGGGTGTTGCTGCCCTGGAGACATAGGGAGAGGGATTGCCTGAATGTGGGGGATGAGGGACTTGTGAATCTAAACCATGTCCCAGAAGTGGCCTTAGAGGGTGGGGCTTAGGGTTCAGCCTCTCAAAATTGAAAAGTGTCCTGGAAGAAACCCCCATATATATATGTGTGTCTCCAAGATGGGAGAAGCCAGCAGCAGGCCCATCAGTGTTAGAGGGCCAACCATTTCTTCTATGCTACCTGGGGGTGTGAAACATCAGAAAACACATACTTGAGACCATTCCAGGGGTAGGTAAATATTCAACTGCCAAGGTAAGAGAAGAGTTAGCCAAGTGAAAGAGAAAGAACAGAGTCAGGGCTGGTTGGAGTCTTGGTATAACAGCTCCCCCTAGTTTACTACCTTGATTTCTACATTGTTAGGACCCCTGATCATTTTGTTCCTGCTTTTGACCTTTGGCCTTTACATTCTAAATCATTTAGAAAGTACAGAGGACCAGGGATATGAGCTGCATAACCACAAAAGCTTCAAGATTGAAGCATGAACAAAGAAATGAGGGGAATGAAAAGGTCAGCTCAGGAACTTTGGGAGGGTCATGGAACTCTTGCCCCTCTGAAAGGGAGAGGCTAATTAACATTCCTCAGACCACAGGGTGGAGACACATTCTGCAGGACCAACCGTTGCCCACCTTCAGACAAGGGAAGTCCTTGTTACCTCATTCCCTGAAGACCAATCAGTTTAAAGTCACACTGTCCTGCCAATCACATTGTGCCTAATGGCTGCTGCCCTGAAAGCTGTATGAAAGCTCACTGAACAAGCTGTGTGGGGTCGCCGCCTCTCCTTCAGGTCTGGGACAACCCCAGTCCACTGGAACAATAAATTCCTCTTGCTTTTTGCATCAAAAAAAAATATATACCATGCCACACTGGAATTATTTATTTTTTAAGTCTTCAAATTTCCTGGAGATCAACTATAATTAGAAATTTTACAAAAGCATTACTCAATAAACTAAGCTATCTATATTTATCAAATCTTTATTTTATAAGTAAAAATTATTTATATAGTCTATCAGAAATTAAAAGCTTTTCACTACAGAAAAAATTCTCAAAGGAAAAATGAAATGATTCATTTAGAATGTGACATGCTTTTAAAGACTTGTTGTCAATCTGGTCAAGCATGGAAGTCTTTTTAGTCAGGAAAGAAATAGAAAGTGGGAGGGGAGATATTGGGTAGAAACCATATATAATGATAATGAAAAAATTTAGCATTAGTTTCATTATTTTGTTAGTTTTTATTCCACAGAATCTTTCCTAAATTCTACAGCAAATAGATAGGCAGCAGCAGATGCCACAGTTCCTTTGCATTTCTTCCACATACAATTAAAAGTATATCCCACATGCCAGATTTACAAAATGGCTATCAACTGTATTTTTGATAAGCACACTGACAAGTTTGGAGATAAGTATTCAATGTAATTTAAAATTAACTTTTCAAAGTTGTTATGCTTAATAACCATGCCTCTTGAAGAAAAATTTTGTCCTTTTCATCATCTCACTCCATCTTTGACTGCCATCAGTCACTTGGAGAACTTTTTCAATTTATATTCCTGGATGTCATCCTTTCTTTTTATAGACCTTTAACTCCTTTTCCCACTACTATACCAATAATAATTGTACTCACTTACCTTATCTGGTTCATATACCATAGTGTATTTATTCTGAAGATCATCCAAAGACATATCTATTCGCCTAAAATAATAAAGGCATATAATTAAATAATTATGCTAATTGTTAGATACTGATTCTTTTACTACAGAATAGAATTAGAAATAAACCAGTAGGTCTTAGAAAAAGCCAAAGCAACCTGCTGTCAGCTAGCTTTTCATTTCTTTTGTTTTTTAAGATAGGGTTTTTCTAATGTAGCCCTGGCTGTTTTGAAACTTACTCCCTTAAATTCAGGTATCTGCGTGCCTATCTCCCAAGTATTGGGATTAATGTCATGTGCCACCACACCCTGCTAGACTTTCACCTATATGGCAGTCTTCTAAGTCATACATACCTTATGAACACACTCATAGGGAAGGGTAAGGAAGTCTTGGTGGTTCTCCAATCACTAGTAAGTGTGACCTCAAACTCAGTTTTGGTGATACTTAACATTATAATATTGATTCATCTCAGTACTCCATACAGGGTACACCACCTGCTCAGACAAGTGCCAACAGAAGGCATGCATGTTTTCATCCTCAGACCTCCGAACAATCATTTGTGACCACTTAAAGTAACCCCTAATTTCAATGGCTTGACATTTTCCAGCATTCCCTTCAGCAGACAATTACTATAGACATAGCAGAATCAAGGTAGGTAAACCTTTTCAAAGGCCCACTCATTCAAACAGTGTTAAGTCAATGATTTTAATGCAATCTATTTCATTGATGTGTACTGGTCCAACAGCTGCTTAGCTCTTTTTGCTATGTACAAAGTACACTCCTAGATTCTATACCAAGCTTAGGAAAAGCAAGCTCAGAAAGCTGGACCTTTCCCCATCTCTTCTGAGGACTATTCTCATGAGGTAAGTGAAAAGACAGTAATTAATCATTACCTGTGAAATTCTGGATCTGAATTTGATTTCATCTGATTGAAATCTGCATCCTGTTTGTTTTTTATTCTTGAGAAACGCTCGTTTAGAGTAATATCAGGTATTACAGAACTATCTGCTGAAAAAGGAAATAAATAGTTCCATGTCAATGTGAAACTGAATGCCCTTAAAAGATTCTATAAAATTCAACATCAAGACCACCGAAATAATCCAAACTGTTCTCCTTTGAAAAGAAATATGACCCAAACTATTTGCATACTAACTTATAATGCTCACATGCTTTCCCAAACCCAAACAAGAGTTGACGAATTCAAGGATTTTCTTCCTATCTGCCACATTTGCTTTCTTGTCTAGAAGAGGGACTTTATCAAAGTGAGAATCATTCTTTTTCATGTTTAGACCATACTCTAGAAAGTTTGGAAGACATTCTACAGTTCAACAGTGAAAATTAAATCAATTAACAATTTAATCAAAACAATCCTTGAACGAATGCTGAATTATGTTTAAATACTACAGAGTGCCTTCCAATACCACTTCATTTTTGCATTAACTTTAGTTCATAAATACATTCTAAAATCAGCTATGCTACAAGCTCTTAATAGTACAGAAAGAACACACTTAATCCGTCAAAATGTTATACAAGCAATCTTTTCTCACTAGTCCTGTTCTGGGACACTTTCTTGTTTTTCTGTAATACTACCATACTTTTTGAGAACTATGCTCTTTGGATAAAAAGAGTTGGAGCTGAGAGGGTAAACTGTTGCTGACAAACTGTTTATTTTTTCATATTCAAAATTAAGTTTTAGGGGATCAAACTCAGGGGCTTACCCATTCTCAGAAAAGAGCTTTAATAATGAGCTAAAGCCTCAGGTCCAACCTACCTGGTTCCCTTCACTTGAGGGATAGGAGAGGAAATAATTTTTTAATGTATTTTATTTATATGTATAAGTGTTTTTTCTGTGCACTAAGTGTGTGACTTGTGCCCAAAGAGTCCAAAAGAAGTCTAGAATTGGAGTTGCAAAAGTCTGTAAGCAGCCATGGAGGTACTGGGAACTGAATTTAGGACCAGTATTCTTAACTGCTGAGCCATCTCTTTAGCCCAAATAATTATTTTAAAAATATGTTTCATATTTAGGTGGTGGTGATGCATACTATTAATCCCAGCACTTAGGACGCAGAGATAGGCAGATCTCTAAGTTCTGAGTTCTAGGACAGCCTGGTCTACAGAGGAAGTTACACAACATCTAAGGCTACTCAGAGAAACCTTGTCTCAAAAAAAAAATCGAAAAAATTATTAAAGATTAAAGCAAATAAAAATTTGACATTCTTAAGAATCTCTTGCTTATAATAATTTATACAGTACTACTAGGAAAAGTTGTTTTACATCACTGATTTTCTAATGGGCACTTATGAAAAGCAAAAATTTACTGCAAATCTTTTAAGGCCCTCATTTAACTCTTTGATGTCATAAAGAACGGAATCATCCACTGATTATACATGAACAAGCTTAACAGCATAAAGTCCTAGAAAGGCCTTGGGGAAGGGTTGCTAATATCACAAAAAAAAAAAACTGGACTTTTGCATTGTCTAGGATGGATAGCTGTTTTTGTTGCTTCTTCCTCCTTTATTAGGTTTTTAATATGTCTGTCATTTGGAGTAGTCTCATATTTTTCTCACTAATGATTTGTAATCCACTAACATTTGAAGCAGAAAGTTATTGAAAATACATAAAAAGAACAACTAGGCTTGAGTGAACGTCTGGCACTGTCTCCAACAGATTTCCTAATTTATGACCTACTTAAAATGGAACATTAATTACAATTAAGCTACATACATCAAAGGCATTTGTATTTTGGGAAAAGTTGGTACATTATTTTTGTGCTATCCTTAATTTTTGTGTAAAACATACCAACCTTTAACTTTGTGGATTATTGTTATGATTTCCTGAGCAAATTCTTCAGTAGGTTTGTTTTCAGGATTCTGAGTTGAGTCAAGATGTTGAAATACTGGATGAAAATTGTCACTTGTTTTGCCAATAGCAACCAAATCATATGATATCTGTCTCTCTGCAGAATATCTAGAAGTAGATCTAAAATAATTTGAAATATTTAATTAAATTTGTAATTTCTGCTATTATGCCAAGGATGGAATTTGTTACTATTAAGATCACTAAATATTAAAAAGATTTAATTATTCTGCCATAATTTAGGCACTCAAGTTACATGTTATAAAACTAATAAACCACGAGTGGAAAATAAGTATAGATAAATAGTTCTGAGTTCTTTTCAAATCACAATAATCACAATTCTAAGTGATTTTTTTCCTTCAAACACATAAGGCATTAAAGTCACCTAATATAAAAAATTAATCAGACTATTTTCTATTTTAATATTGTCAAACATTGTAATCAGTCACTTTGAAATACCACCATACTTTAAAAGCTGTTATCAAACCTAAAAATCTTAACTATTAAAATTCTCACTATAAGCAATGAGAAGCTTAGAATAATGTTTTGAAACTAAATCTATTAAGAAATTAACTGTGGAACAGCAAGACAGTTTAGCAGATAAAAAAAAGAATCTGCTATGCAAATCTGGTCCCCAGAACCCATGGTGGAAGGAGAGAAAACAATTCCCTAAAATTGTCCCCGAAAAGAGATCATCTTGTGATCTCTATCTACATACCTACCATAGCACAAGTGCACTAGCATTCTCACATCAGCCACACACATAAACACATCTACAGTCCCATTCCCTCTATCTTGAAGAATAATCTAGTCAAACTGAAGTCACGCTGAAATCACAGTAGGAATTACATCAAGTCATCTGTCTCCTGGAATCCCAAGAAGACACAAGGATTTGAGCTCTATTCATGTCTCAAAACTAACTTTTCTCTATAAAATAAGAACCTTTGGGGGCTGGAGAGATGGCTCAGCAATTAAGAGCACTGACTGCTCTTCCGAAGGTCCTGAGTTCAAATCCCAGCAACCACATGATGGCTCACAACCATCCGTAATAAGATCTGATGCCTTCTTCTCCTGTGTCTGAAGGCAGCTACAGTGTACTTAGATATAATAAATAAATAAATAAATAAATAAATAAATCTTAAAAAAAAAAGAACCTGCTAAGATCCCTTCCTGCTAAAATATTCTATGAATGTCAAAAGCAGCAAAGGACAGCCTGAGAATCTATATAAAGAACAGATGCTGGCCAGGTGTAGTGAGTGTCTCATGCCTTTAATCTCAGCAGCAGCCAGGAAGGACAGCCAGAGCTAC
>JADRCD010063452.1:0-11615 GCA_019843815.1 Montemys delectorum | reverse complement strand
CACACACACACACACACACACACACACACACACACACACACACACACTCAGACTATATTTCTGACTGGGTGAAAACCTGGAGGATGGGTTATCATTTTCTCTTGTGAACAGAAGCTATGGAGCTACTGAATTTCATCACTGTTTGCTGAGCACCTAATCTTTCCTGCGCAGAGTGAAAGACAAATGCTTGAGTCAGTTCAAGTGTTTTAGACTAACTAGTGTGTTAACACCATTGTGCTAAGAAACTCATGGTGAAGAACTATGGAGTTGTAAATGCTGTGATGGCACCAAGTGTTACTTAAGGAGATGAGACTCATGGGGCCGAAGAGATGGATATGCAATTAGGAGCACTGGCTTCTTTTCCAGAGGACCTGGTTCATTTCTTAGCACCCATTTGGTAGCTCACAACTATCTGCAACTTTAGTTCCCAGGGATCGGATGTCCTCTTCTGATCTCCAAGTACACTTGGCAAGCATATGATACACATATATTCATATAGGCAAAATGTAGTCACACACATAAATAATCTAAATAAAGTTGTAGAAAGACCAAACTAAAACAACAACATCAACAATACCACCACCACCACCACCACCAGCAGCAGCAGCAGCAGCAGCAGCAGCAGCACCATCACCACCTCTATCACCACCATCCAACAAACCCTCAAATCCCTGTGGATAAACTTTCTGTTGGTGTAGATGCTAATTTTGGAGATAACGCTTCTGGGAAACTGGAGGAGAGTGACATATTCAAAATGAGCTCTGAAGTCAAGTTCTGCATTAGGTCTAAGCTGGCTCCACCCCAGCCTCACCATTGCCACGTAGACATTGCCCAGAGTGAAGTGGTTCACAGCGAAGTGTGGTGCGATCTCTACGGCCATGGTGGCCACGATGACAGCATCATTCCAGAGCTTGGCATTGTGCAGGATGTTGGCCAGGCTGATGAGGGGCACATCCTGGGGAGGAGGAAGAGAGAGAAAGCAGGGAATGAGCTTCACTTCTGACTTTGCCAGATATAAAGAACACAGTGGTGGATCCTGGGAGATGACAGAGCTACATGGAAGTACACAGGGCCAGATTGCTGTTTGCTGCCAGTCAATGAGTAGACAGCAAAATAGCTTGCATCAGGAGAAAACCCAACAAACCCTCCCATTGGCACAGTCTTGCATGAAAGGCATTCTTTTGTTTGTTTGTTTGTTTTGGTGGTGGTGCTGGATTCAACCCAGGGCTTTGCATGTGCTAGACAAAGGCTCTTCTACTGAGCTGCAACCCCAGCTTCTGAGGGCGAACAGACACCTGGCCACAGCCACAGTCTGAGTCAGACCTCGACAAGAGAGCACGCTCCAGAGTGAGTTTTGCGTGTGCTAGACAAATGTTCTGGTACTGAGCTACAGCCCCAGCTTTTGTGCAAGGACTGGTGTGTCATCCACAGCAGCTGGCAGGCTTGTGCCCACAGGCCAGCCAGCCACCTGTTTCTGTGGTGCCTGGAGGGATCCTTCCCCCTACCCGTTGTGACACTCTTCACACCACATGCAAGCCCAGCAGGTGCGCACAGGCTCTCTGGTCTGCACAGCCAAAGTGCCTTCCTGCCCGCCTTGTCTGCTCCCTCGGTGTGAAGTACAGACCTAACAACTGGCAACACTAACTCCCACAAAGCTTCCCCCTTTAAACATGTTATCTGAGCACGGCTGTCACACCCTGTGCTGAGTTCTAGGGAAGACATGGACAAACAACGAAAAGGGGCCCATCGCTGTCCTCACTGGGCAACGGCAGAGTGCGTGTCCTTAGCTGAGAGCACATCTAGGCCTAGGTCGGAACACTAGTACAGAGCAGAGTTGAGCTCAGGACCCAGAGCTGCCCTCAGCAAAGTGGCTCTCTTCTGACATTCTGTGCACTGTCTGACAAGCAGATAGGGCTGGGTCTGTACAATGTAGGGCATCTAGATTAATGCAGAGCTCAGTATGCATCTGATGATAAACTGCACCATCTCAGCCACCATTAACAGCCGGTACTATGGAAAGATCCAAGACTGGCAGGTTGTGTGAGTAGGAGAAATATATACAAAGGGATAGGAAATGAAGTATTTAGGGGCTGGCCAAACCCACAGGGGGATGAGCTAACCCCAGAATGACTCCCTAGCAGGTGGCCTGCTCAACCAGAGGACTCCTTGTATAAGGACTGGCTCTTGGTACAGGGGTGAGGTGGGTTCCGGCCCTCACCTCAGTATGCTAGTGTCACACTGGCTGAGCACAAGGAAGCCTAACTGCAAGAGCATCAGGCCCTGGGTCATGGAGAGGAAACTCCCTCACCCCTCTCTCACCTTCATCTGGTGGGGAGCGTAGTGGAGGGCCTGGCGCAGGCAGTCAATGGCTTTTTTCCCCTGACCTTTCACTCTCCAGTAGAGGGCTGCCATGCTGGAAAGGATCCAGGATGTCTGATTCTGCAAAGCAATGACAGGCTGAGGTTGGTCTTCTCGGCCACACCCCCAATCATCAACCATGAGTTGGGTTCTACTGTCATGTGCCTTTTCCAAGGCCCCCGAAGTGCCCAGCAGAGTGGCTCTCGTGTCCCTGCTTTGCTATTTTACATCTTTGAACCAAGAAGCATGCACCTGAGTGTATCACGTGGGTGGAACGGTACTTAACTAGGATCTTAGTCTGTCATTCTTGACTATCAGTAGCACTAAGAATTCATGTCTACTCTTTCTTTAGAAATTCAAAGTTCTGCTTTTCTTAAATTTTTTTTTTTAGAATAAAAAGGTTAAATTAATAAACGGCATGGTACATGTATGTGTCGTGGTCTAAAGATGGAGGTCAGAGGACAGCTTTAGAGAGCTGCTTCTCTCCTGTTCCCCTAGGATGTGGGGATGGGCTCAGTAGCCAGTGAGCACCGCCTCCTGGGGTACCTACCATCTGGCCAGTGCAAAAGTCCATCTATCATTTCAAAGCTCTGTTGGCATTTTCAGGTTGTCAGCATTGATGCTACAGGTCAGGCTGACAGGCTAATGGTGTGTGTGTCTTCTAATTCACAAACATGGAACATGTAAATATATAAATATTTATGAACATAAATAGAACACTGTTTCTATTTAGGTCCTTTAAAATGTCTTTCAGCTTTTATCCTTTTCTGATCACAGATTCTGCTTTCTTTGTTGTTATATTAAATGTTATGAACATTTTTTTTCAACAATGGAAATGTAACTTATCTTTATTTAGTGACCTTACATGCAGCCACCTGATAAAAATCTGACTGTAGATTTTCTGAGTACTGCAGAGACAGCAGTAGCACCCTTTCTGAGTAGCACTTCTTTCTGCCATACATTATTAATTTTTTTATTGATTTATTTGCTTGTTTCTAGTATGAGACACGCTCTTCACAGGCCCAGGTGTTGGAGTTCCTGGTCTTTGGTCAGTGGTGGTATTGGGGAGGTGACCTGGTCTTCTTGGAGAAAGAACGTCACTGGGGTGGGCACAGAGCTCAGCCCTGCCTCTCTTCCAGTTTGCTGTCTTTCCTGCTGTGTATGGATGGAGATCTGATCTCTCAGCTTCCTGCCCCAGCAGCTTGCTGCCATGCCTCCTGGAACTGTGAGCCCACGTAAACTCTTCCTTCTGAAAGTACCCCTGGTCATGGTGTTTGACCACAGCCGTGGAGAGGTAACTGATACACATGCAAGGCTGAGAAGTATAGGGTTCATATATTTCCCTTATTTTCATCTTTTCTGCCTTAGGAGTTACCTCAGAAGCCTCGATATGCAGACGGTATGGTCCCTGGCTGCTCATTCTGCATTGTTAGCTCAGACATGGACAGGGACTGTGTTTTGCAGTCTACTTTTTAGAACCTTCTTCAGTTTGGAAACGCTGAACTTTCCTAATGTTCTACTACTTTATTTCTTGGATAATCCACAGTGGTCAATATAAATATGAAAAAAGCATGGCTGGACCAGCCTCTCAAGAGTTTGCTTATGATACCTTTATGCCTATAAAATTAAGTTTGTAACTCAACATTTACATATACTTCATTATATACAGCTCCATGTGTCTAGTTTTGTTTTCAGGACTACATTTGACCTAAAGAAGTAACTAGAATATTGTTCCTCTTTTCTTACTCCAAAGTCTGTTTGTTCAGATTGAAGTATTTACCAAAACTTTGGTAGAATTCCTCTGTGTTATATTTCTTGGTGAAAATACATTTTTTTAACCCACTGCTCAATTTATTTGAGAGTATTAAGACTTTTCAGATTATTTTTGTTTCTTTCCTTCTTGAATGAGATTAGGTAAAACATTTTTAAAGGAATTTAAGTTATGTTTTTAAATTTATTCATATAAAGCTATAATGCACCTTTATTTATTTAATTCACGCATGTGCAGTGAGTGTGTAGTGGAAGTGTGGCATATATGCTTATGTAATATATCTATACATACACATACATAACATATACACACATATATGTATGTATACATACACACACACACACACACACACACACACACCTGTGCACTGAGGCATGAGGGGTTTTCAGGCTTTATTTTCAATCTTATTTCCTTTAGACAAGTTCTAGCAGGAAGTCAGCTCAGCAATTCTGTCTCTGTCCCCACAGCACAGTAGGTATGCATGGCCACGTCTAGTTTTTTATGTGGATGTTAAGGATTTGAACTCAGGTCCTCATGCTTGTGCCACAAATGCTCTTTACCCCTGAGCCACTTCCTCATGTGTGTATACAGCCCCAGGTGTATTTACACAACAGCAGCAACAACAACAAAAACAGCAGCAACAGTAGCAGTAATAACAACAGCAGCAACAACCTCTTTAACATAACATAGCTTCAGTTTTCTCTTTCTACCTGATATTGTTATTTATGATTTTTTAAAATCAATTTTGTTTTAAGTTTTTCTAATTGTTCAAAAAACCTGGAGTGTTGATTGTACTTTTTTTGTTTTCTATTTCATTGAGTTCTGTACCTAATAACAGAATTTACAGAACTAAGATATAAACAAACTCACAATTATAGCTGGATGTTTGATATGTCTCTCAGTAATTCATGGAAGTAGGCAAAAAATAGCAAACAGAGAGAAAACACAAACAGTCCTATCAATCAATGCACATCAACATTTCTAGATTATTTTACCTAACAACAGATGCTGTTTCTTTCTAGTATATGAAATATTTACCAAGACCACCTTCTAGGTCATAAAACCACTTGAGTAAGTTAAGAATGTTTGTTTACTCCAACAGAATAAACAACAGATGCACGGAAAACACCTAGCTATTTGGCAACCAGGTAACAGATCTTTAAAGCAGAGGAAACTGCCAATCACTCTAAACAAACACATGAAAGTTTGATAGATGAACTTTGTCTTAAGTTTAGAGAGAATATTTAGATTTATATATATAAAAAAAGGAACAAACCCACAGTACAAACTTCCAGTTTAATTTTACTTAAATAGAAGAAATTGTAGAAGACAGATGTTGTGGTGGTTTGAAAGAAAATGGCCCCCATAGGCCATAGGGAGTGGCACTATTAAGAACTGTGGTCTAGTTGCAGTGTTGGTGGCCTTTTGGAGGAAGTGAGCCACTGTGGGGGTGGCTTTGATGTCTCCTATGCTCAAGCTAGGCCCAATGTGGACACAGTCTCCTGCTGCTGCTTTCAGATCAAGATGTAGAACTCTCAGCTCCTTCTCTAGCACCACGTCCATCTGCACGCCTCCCTGATTCCTTCTATGATAATGAACTAACTGAGCCAGCCCCAATGGAATGTTTTCCTACTAAGAGCTGCCATGAGCATGGTATCTCTTCACAGCAATAGAACCCAAACTAAGACACTGGTCATGGATGCAGGGAGCTGGAGAAATGGCTCAACAGTTAAGGGTGCTGGGTGTATAATCATGAGGGTTGGAGTTTAGATCTGAGCACCTGCAATCCTAACTCTGAGGCAGGTGGAGACAGGGTCACTGGTGCTTGTTCATCTACAGACGTCAAAAAAAAAAAAAAAAAAAAAAAAAAAGTGAGCTCCAGGTTTAAGGAGGGACCCTGAATGGAGCAGGTGGAACACGACAGAAGAGGACACCTGATGCCCTTGTTGGACTCTGTATGCACACACTGATGTGTGTGCCTGTGCATATATGTGCAAACACACTGATAGGAAGTATTAATAATAGGTTTAAGAGTGAGTAGACATCACTACAGACCCTAGCGATATTCAAAAGATAGTAAGCCAACCCCCTTCCCTTCCCTCTTCCTCCTCCTCCTAAGATGGTGTCTTTCTATGTAGCTCAAGCTGGCCTCACACTCAACCTACAGAGAGCCTAGTCTTTGTCTTTAAACTCTTTGCCTTAGGCTTTTGTCACAGTGCCAAACTCTACAGGATTTCAGTTTTGCCATTTCTTTTAAAATCTACAACCACTACTTATAGGTTATATCTGTATTTGTAACTTTATCATCTTACTTCTTAGCAAATCTTGTGTCTTGGGATAATGCACTGGTGGCTATTACACAGAGTTCCTTTGGGGCAGGACTCTTGGAATGTAAACTTTTCTTAGCTTTTTCTCTCTAAATGTCTTTATCCTTTCCTCACAGAAGGTCATATAATTCTAGGGGGTCTGTGTCCTTTCAGAATTGTCATCTGGCTTTGACCGTCTCATCACACAGGCTGTTATCTCAGTCACTATCTCTCTGTAGGTGATCTGTCCTTTCCTAATCTCCACAATGTCAGAAATCCTTCAGGTTTCCTTCACTGACTTATCTTAAGCACTAACAAGTGACACACAGTAACTAAGCCCCCAGTAAATACCCACCGAATAAGTAAATGAATGAATAGCTGCATTGATATTTATTAAGCTTTTCTGCCTCAAGTCCAAAGCCTAATTCTATAACCTGACTTATATGGCTATAAGTCTGAAAATTGCCTTTCTCTGTTGTAAGCAGGCTTCCTGTTATGTTCTGCAAACATCTGCCCTAGGGGACTGGAGGGCTGGTGGGGAAAGGATGTTCTTCTTCCTGTTCATCCAGGCTCATGCCACCCGGACTCATTCCAGCAACAGCAACCAAAGCTGGGGGCACTCAGCTGCCCTAGAAAGAGCCTCACTATGCCTCGGCAGTAGCTAGATTTTGTTAGAGTCCTGTAGATCTGTAGCTTCCTGTAGATCTGTAAGCTAGCAGAGGCCCCAGCACTTGCTTTCTCTCACCCCTTGGCTGGGAGGACTCACTACAGCTGCTGCCTATGGTTTACCTCAGTATTTCCTCCCCCCCTTTTCATCCTTCTACAACAATGTAATCTGTTTTCTAAAGTAAGTTTGGTTTTCTAAAATACCTAGTGTCTTCTCTGCCTTCCTGACACCACCCTGACTGAACAAATGCTTTTAAGGTTGTCTGTCACTGTTGCTAGGCAGCTTTATTATCCTGTGTCAGGTGTGGGTCTCTTTGCACCTACCCATTTGGGACACAAGACATTGCCGGTCTACTGACTGACTGGTCTCTTTATTCAATGCTCTTGCTGTAAAGTCCACTGTTGTGCTTGGTGGTGCAGTGTCAACAGTGTGATGCTGACAAGTTAGCAGAGTGGGTAGAGAAGGCATCACCAGGTAGGCCTGAGCTTCATGAAGAAGGCCAGCAAGTGTCCTAGGATCCAGGCACTCTCTGGGCAGAGGACTGATGTAATTTCTTACATGAAGTTTCTAAGTCACAAACTAGGCTCACCTAACCTATCCACCCATTGTGTGACTTAAACAATTATTCCACTTATAGCTGGTGTGCACATGTGACCCTAGCCCTTGGGAAATGAAGGCAGGAGGTTCAGAAACTTGAGGTTAGCTTCAGCTATACAGTGAGTTTGAGGCCACTCTGGGTTACACCAGATCCTCTTTCAAAAACACACCCCTCCCCCAAAAGAAAAACCCTTTCTGTCATTGGGTTCTATTAACTCCTTTCTGATTTCACTAGGCTTTTTTCATTGTTGCTATTAAACTGTTTTTTAACTTTATCATGTTTAAATTTCTTTAAAATATATTTTAATGGATATTTAGAAAGTGTAAACATGGGCCAGCAAAATGGTTCATCAGGTTAAGGAGCTTGTTGCCAAGACTGATCACTGGAGTTTGGTTCTTGGAATCCATATGCTAGAAGAAGAAAATCAACCAGCAAGCTGTGAACTGACCCCTGCATGAACACACACATGAACACATGATTTTAAGGCAACTTAATGTGCACACACACAGTAAGAAAGCAGTGCGACCTCCCATGTGCTCGGCACTAGCTTATGTCCTGAGCAGCCCATTTTCATCCCACATCCACTCTCCAGTATGTTAAACGGATGCAAACCCCAGGCTTCACAGAATCTTACCAATACATTTTTCAGGGTACTACTAACGTAAAAACTCACATTGAAGCCTATGATTAATAGATTATACCTAAAATATTGCAACTTATTCTTTAATACCATCAATTATTCAGTTGGCATATTTCCCTCAATTGGGTTATGAAAGTTCTGCTTTGCTTCCACAGTTTGAATAATAAGAGTTTAAGTGAAGTGCACACACTGTAACTGGTGGACACATTACGTATGCCTCATTTGATCTCTGGAGTCCTGCTAGTTTTTTTCTCATCCATTGTGTCCGTGAAGAGGCAGGGCTGTGTAATGTGGAGTTACTCCTGACCCAGGCATGCTTCCCAGTGATTCCGTCTAACATGCTCTTTTCCCCAGCACAGCCTGTCACTAACCACAGGGGACCAGACTGGACTCTGATATGACTCCTTAGGGAAGAGTAAGGGCACGACTACTACTCAGATAGTGATGCAGACTTTCAGCAGTCCACACACACTGCGTCGCTATTAGTCTACGAAGGTAGCAACCAGTAACTTTCCATACATCCGTGAGCATGGCAACACCTCAAACACACAGGGGCTCTCGTTCTTGGTGTTTTAGTTGGAACATTCTATATAGTTCCCCTTGTCAGTTATTTGTTTATATCAAAGTATAAGTAGAAGGAAGAATATATGCATGCAATTCTTCTAATTAGTTACATTTTAATAAATAAGCTGTTCTCATGAACCCTAAACAAAAATTATCATAGCAAATTTATCAGTTTAAATATGTGTGATAGTTCCATTCATTGCACTTGCAGACCCCATCACCCAGTTTATCCTGTGCTTAGCCATGGGAACTTATTTAAGTTGTCTCTGAGTTCTTCTGACATGACCTAGTTGCTGTCTTTGGGTGGTTGTTAGACTTGGTGGAAGCGATTTCTAGGGGCTGGATAGATACTCTGTGGTCTTGCATTTGCAGAGGACCTGAGTTCTGTTCCCAGCACTCACAGGGCAGCTAAGAATTCCTTGCAACTCCAGCATCAGGGACCTGCATTCTCTGGTACCTGCATGCACATGCTGCCCACAGAGTCACTCAAGAATCCACATGTACACATAGAGAAATAAACCTTTTTTTTTTTTTTAAAAGAATGATTTTTTCCTAGGAATCCTGGTTCCTTTCAGTGTGACTCAGAGCCAAGACATCATAGCTGAGACATGGAGGTGCTTCTCAGCACAGGGCCAGCACTGTGGCAGTTTCCCACAGACGAAGTCAGGAATGATACCTGACTTCATTCATATATATATATATACACACACATATACATACATACACACATATGTAGATATATCAGAGACCCTTACTGTTCTGATTCAGGAGGACAGGGGTTCATTTAGCAGCTCTTTTCATACAAAACTTCTGTTATTACCAAATGGAAGACTTGCCTGTAACAGCATCAGAAGAAGCAGAGGACAGCTCCACACTGGCAATAGCTTTTATAGACAGAGAACTCAAAAGCACAGGTGACCAGGGGAAAGCCACATAACTGAGACTATGCCAAACTAAACTGCTTGCATATGACAAAGGAAACAATCCACACTGTGAAAGGACACACTACCACCAGGTTGAGCTGTTGGCTGACCCAGACAGAGTGGACTCATCTCTATGAGCCTGCACCTGGGAAGTGAGGCCCATGGAGGGAGAACTCCTCTACCAGCTCACAAGGTCAAACGGGACCACGTGACAACCAAGCACATACTGCAGTGGTGATGGCAGCAACTTGGTACAAACCAAATCAGGAGGCCTAGAAGGAGCCTTTGCAGAGACATCTGAGTATCATGTGTGGAAAGCTAAGCGAGTCTTGGGGGTCTGATGAAGCTTATCGATCTGAACCCAAGGTGGAGTCTAATTAATGTCATCTGCTGACAGCTGGTGATAATTAATGGCAATGCAAACTCAATAATTCCCCAAGGAGATAATTACAGATGGCTACTTGAAGAATACTAAAGGGTAATGACTATTTTAAAACTTGAAGGCAAGAGAACACAGAGCTCTTCGCTAGGCTGCCCATGGTCAACAGGAAGGAAGCACAGCTGCTGGTCCTCCAGCCCTATACTACATAAGAGCACTGGTTTCTTAGTGTGATCCTCAGACCAACAGTGTCACCTCATATCACCCGAGAACACAGAGGCAATACAAATCTCAAGCGCGACCCGGGGCTTACTGAATATGGGAGAGGGCCACATGGGCCCATCAGTATGCTTTCACACGATCATGACTCTGGCGTACCTTGAAGTTTGAGTACAATGGAAACAGTGCTGGACTAACTTTTTAGGTCTTCTAATAAATGGTGGTTACAGGCAACAGAGCTTACAGTGAAAATGACCCGGGGTGGTGAACTGTATCTGGACTGGGTAACTATAATAAAACATGGAGATAATTCATGAAAACCCCCAGCCTCTGCAGGACTCTAGGTCCACGAGACTATTATAGAAGAATGGATGCCGATTCGAAACTTGAGAGACCTAAGCTACAATGGACTGTGTGATTTGTTTTTTAGGTAGATAATCTGCTGTGCAGCTCACTTGGAAGTACACACCCACTGCTTACTGCCTTTCCTGTGCTGTGCCCTTCTGAGGGAGGCCATGTGTGAATGAGAAATGCTGCCCTGGACCAAAACCCTAAACCTATCAATGTAGCTGCCTCTTGCCTGTCACTCCTGCAGCTGTGGGCGAGACTTCTGAGGAGGCTGTCTACTCATTTGTAGATCCTTATTTATGCCCAGCACTGATTTTGTCAGGTGCTCTCTGTTGTTTCTTGCATTTCTGAGCCTCCATCTGTGATCATTTTGGTTTATTTAACAGTTATTTATTTATTTATTTATTTGGTTTTTCGAGACAGGGTTTCTCTGTGTAGCCCTGGCTGTCCTTGAACTCACTCTGTAGACCAGGCTAGCCTCAAACTCAGAAATCCACTTGCCTCTGCCTCCCAAGTGCTGGGATTAAAGGCGTGCACCACCACCACCCAGCCTTATTTATTTATTTACTTTAAAGAATTGAGACATAATTCACATAGAGAGAAATACTGAGATGCTAGGTATAATATTCAACTCTGATGATTACTCAAATATCCAACAATTCAAAAAGTTCCTCCATGTTATTTCTATCTACACCGTCCCCAGGAAGCAGCACAACTGCTATCAGCTTGTGTCTACAATCCCATAGATAGGGCTGAACACACATGAACTCTCTCTCTGTCTCTCTGTCTCTCTCTCTCTTTCTGTGTGTGTGTGTGTGTGTGTGTGTGTGTGTGTGTGTGTG
>JADRCD010063443.1:0-10352 GCA_019843815.1 Montemys delectorum | reverse complement strand
AACTCCACCAGCAGAGTGGCTCAGGTTTCTTTCTGTTTGTCTGCGCTAGCTGGTGCCTTGACCAGACCTTGGATACTCAGCAGTCATTCCCAAAACACACAGAGGAGCTCCACTCCTACGTACTCTAATGAGCCCAGGGTAACAGGATCCCAGAATCACAGGGTCACAGAGACAGCTTGTCTCTGAGGCGTTCTGACATAACCTGGATCACAGGAAGGATAGGCTCCAGTCAGATTTAGTAAGGGCAGGTAGCACTAGAGATAACCAACTGATGTGGGGCAAGCATAAGAATATAAGAAACACAAACCAAGGTTACTTGGCATCATCAGAACCCAATACTCCCACCATAGCAAGTCCTGGACACACCATCACACCGAAAATGCAAGATTTGGATCGAAAATCACTTCTCATGATGATGATACAGGACTTTAAGAGAGATATAAATAGCAAGCACCCTCAAAGAAATACAGGAGAACACAGGTAAACAGCTAGAAGCCCTTCAAGAGGAAACACAAAAATCCCTTAAAGAACTACAGGAAAACACAATCAGACAGGTGAAGGAAATAAGCAAAACCACCCAGAATCTAAAAATTGAAATAGAAACAATAAAGAAATCAGAAAGAGAGATAACTCTGGAAATAGAAAACCTAGGAAAGAAATCAGGAGTCGTAGATGTAGAAGAGAGAACCTCACGGACAAAAGACACCATAGAAAACATTGACACAACAGTCAATGAAAATGCAAAAAGCCAAAAGCTCCTAACCCAAAACATCCAGGAAATCCAGGACACAATGAGAAGACCAAACCTAAGGATAATAGGTATAGAAGAGAGTGAAGACTCCCAATGTAATGGGCCAGTTAATATCTTCAACAAAATTATAGAAGAAAACTTTCCTAACCAAAAGAAAGAGATGCCCATGAACATATAAGAAGCCTACAGAACTCCAAATAGACTAGACCAGAAAAGAAATTCCTTCTGTTTCATAATAATAAAAGCAACAAATGCACTAAACAAAGAAAGAATTTTAAAAGCAGTAAGGGGAAAAGGTCAAGTAACATATAAAGGCAAGTCTATCAGAATTATGGCAGACTTCTCACCAGAAACTATGAAAGCTAGAATAGATGGAAAACATCAACATAAGGAGAAAAACTACTCCCTAGAAGAAGCAAGAAAGTAATCTTTCAACAAATCCACACAAACCTAATTCCACCTCTTACAACAAAAACAACAGGAAGTAACAATTACTATTTCTTAATATGAAAATTAATATTACCAACATATTCTAATCGATTGAAATCCAAAAATATGAGGAATTAGAAATTTACTGACTGTCATCCAATGGTCTCTCTAATTTGGTAATTGAAGAAATATGTCCAATATTATGCACATATATATATATATGTATATATTACATATATATACAAATTTTTGGACTCAAAGATATGGGTCAGTGTATGACTTAACAGTGTTCGCACCATCCTAACTTTTTATATCTTCTAAAATAGTGGTTCTAAGGCTACCTAATATGACATTTTAATGCAATGCCTCATGTGGTGACCCAAAACCATTAAATTCTTTTGTTACTACCTCATAACTGTAAGTTTGCTACTGATGAATATGATATACAGGATACCTTATATGTAACATCCAAAAGGATCATAACCCAAAGGATAACAAGTGCTGTACCAGGATTTACATTTCCATATATTTGTTGAATTCAAATTAGTGGATCTAATATATTTGTTCACAAATGATTGCTTATTCCTCACCAATTGTTTTTCTCAGGTTAGGGGCCATTGTGACCTATATACTTTGTACTTTCACAGTCACACACTGAGTTCAATGTACCTATTTTGTCTCATTCAATGGTTTGTGAAAGCAAATAGACTGTATCCCCATAGACTGTAGGATAGCTGGAAGTGCAAAAACACAAAGGTAGCCATAGCAGACAGTTGCAGGGAGCTAAAGTCAAAGATATTTGTCCAAAGTAGTCAGCAAAGCAAATGTTAGAATTAGATCTGAGGATAGAATGAGAACATAAGGGTAGAAACGGGGAATGGAAACATCTCAGAACCACAAGACCTTTTCCTAAGAGGGAACAGATAAGTGAGAAAGGTGGCAAGATTCCAGAATTTTAGATTCCAAAGAGATTAGAAGGTTCACAAGCCTGTCAAATTTCCAGTCTCAAATGAGTAATGTGTACAAAATTTTCAAAAAGGAACCTATCTCTGGCTGTTAATGAAAAGCTCCTGGAATGATTTGTGTCTATAGAGACTGATAACCAAATGGAAAAAGATTGAATATGATGTATAGTCAATAAGTTTTATTCACAAGCTGACCTAAAGTTATCATAAACATTTTATTCAAGTTTCACCATTTTGAACAAGATGTATCCTTTTTTGATAGCCAAAACACTATTGCAAAGATAAAGTATTAGTTCGAGTTTAGGGTGAAAAAGATAAAGTATGAATTCTGTTTAGGGTGAGAAAACATGATTCAGAATAGTGTTAAGATGGAAGAAATGAACTGAGATTTTTGCATTCCAAATGTGAAAATCAAAGCCATAAACATTACTTTGACCCCAATACAATCTTTGTGAATGCATTCTTCATATCCTTATTCCTTATGCTGTAGACCACAGGGTTCAGCATGGGGATGACCATGATGAAGAAGACAGACACAATTTTGTCAGTGTCCATGGAGTGACTGGAGCTAGGCTGCAAGTGCATGAAGATGATGGTCTCATAGGAAATAAATAAAGCTGTGAAGTGTGAGGTACAAGTGTAAAGAGCTTTGTGATATCCTTCAGATGAGTTTATCTTCAGTAAAAATGAACATGTAGGATATTAAGATGAGTATAAGAACAAAAAATATTGAAGCTGTTTACAGAAATAAGAACCAATTCATTAACATATTTGTTAGAGCAAGATATAATCATGACCGCTAGAGCATCACAGAAAAAAAAATGATGAATGACATTAGATTAACAGAAGGGGAGTCTTAATATATCCACCGTATAGATAGAAACATTCAGGAGTCCACAGATGTAATAGCCAATGACTAGTGAAACACACACGTGTATAGTCATGGTGGTGGCATAATGTAGGGGCTTACATACTGCTACATAAAGATCATAGGCCATTGAGACAAAAAGGTAGGTTTTCACATCAGCAAAGTTTGCAAAAATGAACATTTGAGAGGTGCAAGCATTGTAAGACACGATCTTCTCTCCTGTAAGAAATCCAGCTATGATTTTTGGGGTAATTATTGAAAAGTAACAGAAGTCTAATAAGGACAGGTTACTCAGGAAAATGTACAAGGAGGTGTGGAGCTGAGAGACCAAGAGTATCAACAGGATAATCCCCAGGTTCCCTAAAAGGGTGATGATGTAGATGAGGAGGAAGGTGATGAAGAGTGGAAGATGGAGTCCTGGGTCACTGGTGAGTCCCACCACTTCTGTCATGTTCTCCATCAATGATATCAATTAATCAACAGAAGGCCTAATATTTGTAAAAGAAAAAAGAGAGACTGAAGAGATATTAATCAATCACAAGAGAGGAGAGGGGAGTGACCTTGGTAGGAAAGGAGAAGGGGAGGGGAGAAGAGAACATCATCTGGTATTGGGTGGGGGAAAAGGACTGAAGCCCTGAGGGCCAGCAGAAAGAAAAAAACAGGCAACCTTAGTAGGTAGGAGGTGGGGAGACCCTCCAGAATGCACCAGAGACCTGGGAGGTGAGAGACTCTCAGGACTCACATGTAAGGACCTTAGATGAAATGCTCTACTGTGGGAAGATGGAACTTATAGTGCCCACCTCCAACAGAAAGACGGGGCATCAAGTGAAGGATGGGGTTACCATCCCACAGTCAAAACTCTGACTCATAATTGTTCCTATTGGAAAGAACTACAGGAATGGAAATGAAGAGGAGCCTGCGGAAAAGGAGGTCCAGTGACAGGCCCAACATGGGAGCTAGCTCAAAGGGAGGTCCCAGGTCCTAACAATATTATTGAGGTTATGAAGTGTTCACAAAAAGGAACCTATGATGACTGCCCTCTAAAAGACCCAACAAGCAGCAAAAAGAGTCAGATGCAGATGTTTGCACTCATCCAATGTACAAAGCTGCTGACCCCTGTGGTTGAATTAGGGAAAATATAGAAGAAGCTGAGGAGGAGGGTGACCCTGTAGGAGAATAGCATCTCAATTAACCTGAGATCTCTCAGACACTGGCCACCAACCAGGCAGCGTAAAAAAGCTGATATGAGGATCCAGCAACACATATACAACCGAGGACTGCTGAGACTGGGTTAAGTCAGAGAAGATGCACCTAACCTTCAGGATACTGGCAGCTTCAGGAGTTTAGAGGTCTGGTGGGATGGGAATGGGGAGGTGGGGACACCTTTGTGGAGACATAGGGGTGGGAGGGTGTATGGTATGGGGAACAGTCAGAGAGTGGATGGGGAGGGGGATAAAACCTGGAGTGTAAAAAAGAAAGATTAAATAAAATTAAAAAAGAAAAAGAAAAAAAAAAGCATAGAATAAGGGGTGAAGTTGTTACAAGCCCTGGATTTCTATTTGAAATGAGTCAAGACCTACAGAACAGCTCACAACTGTGTATAGTCTAGCATCAGGGAATTTGTTTAACACCCGCTTCTAGCCTTCTCAGTCATAAAATAGTATATCAAAGGCAAGGAAATCTGGCTGTTAACATGGTTTTGTAATACTACTGATCATAGTGTCACTATTTAATGATAATAGTGTAGAGGACTTTAGTTCTGGGTAAGTATAAGTCTTGAAAATTCTTTCTCCAAATTGCCCTTTCAGGAAATGTTCCCTATCTTCTCACCCCACTCAATTTCCATTCATTATTCTGGCCATCTGGTTATCTCTCCTGTCCTTCCCTACATCTGATCCTGAACCCTGCCCCATTCCTCTTCCGATCCCCTCTTCCTCCCAGTCCCTCCATTCATCTGCCTCTGTTTTATTCTCCCTCTAAGTTAGATTCAAGCATCCTTGCTTGTGCATTCCTTCTTTACCTTCTTTGAGTCTGTGGAGTGTAGCATGGTATCTGTATTTTATGGCAATATGTTCTTAAGCTGGGCTGCTTTATCTGGCCTCAGTGGAAGAAGAAGCACCAAAGCTCTCAGAGACTTAAAGTGCCAGGGTTGGGGGGGAATACTCAGGAGGCTCCCACCCACTCAGAGTTGGAGAGGGCTCATGGGGGAAGGACCGTGGCTGAGGGCAACCAGGAGAGGCAGTGAGTGCAATATAAACTGATTAAGTAAAAAATAAACTTAAATTTTAAAAAATGTCCTTTCTTCATTTGATCCACTGGAATTGTTTATGCCTTCTCATGATCCTCAGTTTGTTCTAACTTTTAAGACTATGTATGCTGATCATGCTTTTTCACATGGACCATTCTTTTAAAAAGTTTCATTGAGTTAATCCTTAATTTTAGATAAAACATTCCTCCTTTTTTGTCTTTTTTGTTCATTTGCTTTGTTTTTTAATTAATTTATTTTTTTTACTTATTCATTTTATATCCAGCTCCCTGTCCCCCTCCCAATGGTCACCCCCTCTCACAATCCTTCCCCTACCCTCCTTCCCCTTCTCTACTGATTGGGATGCTCCCCGTAGGAATGTCCCCACCCAGGCACATCAGATCTCTGTAAGGCTAGATACATCCTCTCACACTAAAACCAGACAAGGCATCCCAGTTAGAAGAACATATCCTACATACAGGCAACAGCTTTTAGGATAGCCCGAGCTTCAGTTATGTGGAACCCACATGAAGACCAAGCTGTACATGTGCTACATATATGCAGGGTAGCCTATGTCCAGCCATGGTTGTTATTTGGATGGTGGTTTAGACTCAGAGAGACTGAACTGTCCAGGTTAATTGACTGTTGTTCTTTCTGTAGAGTTTCTATGCCTTTAAAGGATGCAATCTCCTTCTGCTCTTCCATTACTCCATACCTAATTTTTAGTTTTATTTTTTCTCAGGGTATAGTCACAAAGTGAGAACAGAGAGTAGGAGTCTCGATTCCAAGGTTTTTGTTTATCTCATAAATATATAATTTGTATAATCTAACAATACTTAAGCATTCTTGTTTGGCTTGGTATGTTTGTAAAAATATCCATTCTAAATAGCTATTATTTTCTAACATCTTTTTCTTAACCTTTTGCCCACTTTTGTTACATATTACACCTTCAAAATATTTAACTGACCAAGCTTAACTCATAATTTTCTGCATGTGCTACATTATTTAAATATAAAGCATGTGTGTGTGTGTGTGTGTATGTATGTATGTATGTATGTATGTGTGTCTGTGTGTGTGTGTGCATCCATGTGTATGTGTGTGTGAAGTAGAAAGGAAATATTATTACTTACTTTATTTGAAGGAAAACTTAGGAGTTTAGAAGTTACATGAGAATCTCAATTTTTGAAAATATTATGAGAAACACTCAAGCTGAAAGAGTTACAGATTCCATCCAACAATAAGCCTGACCTCAGGGCATTAGGGGTGAAGTGGGGTTGAAAGAGTATCCACCCAGGTATCTCTACTAAACTTCATCAGTGTGCAAAAAGGTTACTTAATCTTCTGGTTTGTGTCTTTTCTTATTGGTTTTGTCTTCAATTAAACTGAATATACAGTGAAGAAAATAAAGTTATATCAGCCAAATTACATCTTATATTCAGTATGAGAAGAATAATTTACTTATATGAATCATCAAAGTTCCTGCAGTGTTTTAACATTTATATACTCAACATCTCAAAATTACTTTTAGAAGAATAGACTTTGACTTTAGAACTTCAAACTGTTAGCCATCAAAACTATTATTAAATAACAGTTTTCAAGTTACTCATAGTAGGTATAAGTATCCCATTTAGTTTATGTGAATTCTACTTCTCACTAATATGATTATGAAATGTAAGTACACAGTTTTTAAAACAGGAATACTCTATACAGAACAGTCACTTTAATATCCTAAAAATCTGTGATAAAATTGTGATATTTTGTAAATCTTCTTCCAGAAGCTTGATCTTAGGAAGTAGTTAATATTTTCTGCTTGTCTAAAGCAAAAGGAGAGGACAGAATTTTCACACAGTCCAAGTTCTGAATTCACCATGCAGTCTTCCTCTTTCCTCGGAAGAGTCACTTAACGCCTTATCAGTAATACATATTACATGAAAACAATAAGTTTACTTTTCTCCCATAGTTCACAGATTTTTGTCTGTATACAAAAATATATAAGTCTATAAGGAAAATCAGGATGAGCTTTCCAGGTAGGAGTGAATAAATATCATTTTTATCTTTGAAGTTTTTTTTCACCTTTCTTGAAGACTCATATATAATCTTCAGGTTTGTCCAAAGACCTGCATTGGTTAAAAATGACTGCCACTCATATAGTAAAAAGCATGCAACAGAGAATGACACACAATGGGTCCCCTAGGTGTCACATTTATACTTCAGAGTCTAGTGCATTAAAATATGGGGTAAATTATAAAGTCCCAGAGAGCTCTGGAGAGTACCTCAGAGTATAGCTCAAGATCTTCATAGTTTTCTTAGGGAAAAAATAATTAACTCACTTTGGGAACCAAACTTGTTTCTCTATCTTAGAAGTGAAATTCCCTTTCTAATGGAAAAATGAAAACACAAAAGTCACTCATTTAAGGCGGTACTATGAAAAGATCCTCTATGTAATATATATTGTAAAATCTTCAAAATAGATTAAGTATTCTTGTCTCCCGAAGACCCAACAGGGATGATTTTAGTGGAAATACCCAACAAAGGGGAGAAAGAACCTGAAGAGACTACCCCCAGTACATATGCATAGTCCCCAGTTAAAGGACAGAACCTCCCATCTTTCTAAAAATTTTAACCCAGAATTGTTCCTGTCCAAAGATAATACAGGGACAAAAATTGGAACAGAAACAGAAGTAAAGGCAATCCAGAGATTACCCCACTTAGGGACCCATCCCATCTGCAGACACCAAACCCCAAGAAGTGCTTGCATACAGAATCCTGATATAGCTGTCCCCTGAGACACTCTGCCAACAGCTGGCAAATACAGATGCAGATACCCACAGGCCACCATCAGACTCAGCCCAGGGACCCCAATGGAAGAATTAGGGGAAGGATTAAAGGAGTTGAAGGAAATTGCATTCCCATAGGAAGAACAACCATATCAATTAACCTGACCACCCAGAATTCCCAGGGACTAAACCACCAACCAAACTGTATATATGGAGGGATCCATGACTCCAGCTGCATTTGTAGCAGAGGGTTGCCTTATCTAGCATTAATAGCAGGGGAGACCCTTGGTTCTGTGGAGGCTTGATACCCCAGCATAAGGAGACAGTAGAGCAGTGAAGTGAGAATGGGATTGTATAGGTGGGTGCAGGAATACTCTCTTAGAGGCAAAGGGGTGGGGGAATGGGATAGTGGGGTTAAGGAGGGAAAACCTGGAGGAGGACAATATTTTGAATGAAAAAAAAAATCAATAAAAAGAAAGTTCCTGCATCAAATTCTTCCAATTGCATCTCTCAATATTTGCATATCATTCATCTTTAGTGTTTTCATTTGATAACATATCTAGATAAGTAGATAACACATATGGTCAATGAGAAAGCTTTAAAACAAACCTTAACAAGCAATTCTCATGTCCTGTAAGCCCTTGAACTGACTGGTATTTTTATAGATATCCACACTGGCTCATATTGTCACTATTTGTTCTTGATGTCTTTAGTCAACTAGTAAACCAAATAGGAATATATTCTACATTGATGCTATGAGTATTCAATACCAAGATCAAGATAATAACTCTGTAACCTGTGGAAAGGCATATTAGAAACCATTCAAGAAGTCAAGAAATATTCATCCAGGAAAATAAGACCAACCTTTTACAGAGAAATGGAGGATAGATGAAAACTGAGCAAGGCTGGGTCAGCTATTGGCTTCAATAAATAAGATACATTAGCCTGCCAAAATTTTACTTACTTCTACTGACAAATGAAAGATGAACATTTTGAGTATCTCTAATTTCATGAAACCAAGAAAGTTATAAAATATTAGGGAACCAGTGAGTCAGAAATTGACATGAAGTAGACTCACGTTGACACCAAAAATATGCCCATGACTTGGTGACTCAGTGATTGTGAAAATCATTTGAGCAAAGACAGAGTTATAACAAATCAAGTCATGCTCCAATAAGAGAATAAATAATTGAGGAACTAGAGAGATGTTTTGGTGATTAAAAACACTTGTCACACAAGCATGAGGACCTGAGTTCTAATCATCATATCCCATCTAGAAGCTGAATGCACAGTAAGAGCATCTGTAATTCATGGGAATGCACAAGGAAATAGAGGGTAGAGATAGAAAAACAACAAAGAAATTATGTCTCAAAAAATAATGACACACCTGATGGCTCATGGCCATCTGTACAGCTACAGTGTACACATACACATAAAAATGAGACAAATCTTTAAAAAAAAAAACTTGAAGGAGTGCTTAACCCAGGGACTCAGGAGAGATCCGCCATTTTCTCTCTGGTGACTTTCTAAGGCGAGATCAGCCGTGAGGCATGGGCCTCACAAGTCAAGGAGGGGAGTTGCAGGGTGGCAGGGACAGGATCCTCTCAGCTTCTGAGTGACAGAGGTGGATCAGCGACCCACTCTGCCCCTTCCCTGCAAGTGGAGGACCTGCCTCCAGGGAGTGCTTAACCCAGGGACTCAGGAGAGATCCGCCATTTTCTCTCCAGTGACTTTCTAAGGTGGGACCAGCCAGGAGGCACAGGCCCCTGGAGAAGCAGGGGAGTCGCAGGGCGGCAGGGACAGGACAAGCTCTAGTCAGAGACACCAAGAACATCTAACATCAGAGATCAAGAGATGGCAAAAGGCAAACACAAGAATCCTACCAACGCAAACCAAGACTACTTGACTTCATCAGAACCTAGTACTCCCACCACAGCAAGTCCTGGATATCCCAAAACACTGGAAAATCAAGATATGGATCTAAAATCATATCTCACACTGCTGATAGAGGAACTGAAGAAGGATATGAATAAGTCCCTTAAAGAAATACAGGAGAACACAGGTAAAGAGGTACAAGCCCTTAAAGAGAAAACAAAAAATCCCATAAAGAATTACAGGAGATCACAAGTAAACAAGTAGAAGAACTTAAAGAGCAAACTCAAAAATCTCTTAAGGAATTGCTGGAAAACACAAACAAAAAAGGTGAAGGAATTGAATAAAACCATCCAGGACCTAAAAATGGATGTAGAAACAATAAAGAAATCACAAAAAGAGACAACTCTGGAGTTAGAAATCTTAGGAAAGAAGTCAGGAAACA